>JAVQJF010013954.1:0-17237 GCA_036023855.1 Gadopsis marmoratus | reverse complement strand
GACAGTGGCAAGGAAAAACTGCCTTTTAACAGGCAGAAACCTCAGGCAGAACCAGGCTCTTGGTGGGCGGTCATCTGCCTCGACCGGTTGGGTAGAGAGAGAAAAAAGAAAATATAGGGGAGCGGGGGGGTAGGGTAAGATATGAACAAATATTATAAAAATATGTACAATATGACATTTTTTAAAAATGAAGAGGGCGTTGATGATGAGGCCACCTTTAAGTACCACTTGAGATTTATATGAAGGAATAGTGCACAACCTGAGGATGACAGAAAGAGGCATGGGGTCCTTGCACAAATTTGCAACTGCTCCAGTAATAACTCTCAATCGTTTTTGTTACAGAGAACAAAAGAAGTAATGTATGATAAGACCTTGTCCCAGGCATAGACAGATTACTGCATGAATGCAAGTGAGCATGTGTCCAGGGCTGTGGCTCTTGGCCTTGATAACTGACTCTACCGATATTGCATTGCACTGGTGTAACATTGTCGGACTCACGATGGACAGTTAAAAGAGTAAAAGATTATAAATATGGAACCAGAGATATGGTCTTTTACATTCCACACATTCTTCTTCCTGGTGCCTGCATTAGCGACAATGCAACTAGGGCAACATTTGCTCTCAAGTACAATTGAGGTTGATGGGAATTACCTTTGCAGGTATTCGGGCAAGAACCAAAGTATACTGGATGAATGTAAATGTTGACCTGATGATGATGCTAGATGGAAAGTCAGAGGACTTCCAAAGTTATAGAACTGATCCTGGGGGTAACATGAATGTCTGTACCAAATTTCACAGCAATCCATCCAGCTGTTCTCAGCTGAGCCTCATCGCTAGCATGGCTAACATGTAATTATATGCTTGTATTGGTGTTCTGTAAAGACGCAAATTTAATCATTATCTGAGAGGAAATTAAGTAATGCAATATCAGTCCCGATGTCAGCATGTAAAAATGCACTCCTGGGTAACTGGCAAAGTGTAAACTTGGAAAAAGAAAAAGAAGCCAGAGACTAAATCAGTGTGCATGTTCCTCTGCTATCCCTCTGATTTGGACAAATGGCTCTGTGATGAATTTATACATTTCAGATGTGTCATTACACCTTATGCACATCCATCAGTGCTGGTAAAAAAAAAGAAAAGATTGCTGGCTTGTGGTCCACATTACACATTACAGTCCACACATCATATGCATTAAGACTGTATCTGAGGCTTGTCAGCAACTGCAAGAGAACGACACAGAGACACCCGCACATGCTGTGGCCACTGAATCTGAACTCTTGATGACTTGATCAATTACTTGTCTTCAAGGAAGACCAGAGGAAATGCGTTTTGTGCAGTGTTTGTTGCGTCCTGTATAGTCCCATAAGCTATATACACACCTGCTGAACTACAAGTGTACAGCTGGCTCTTGCTATCCCATGCTGAATTTAAAGGTTGAATCTAAGATAGGGGCAGAATGAAAAAAGATTTTGAACACTCTATGATAAGCCAGTTTACTCTCAGATAGCAATTCAGATTCACAGTGAATCTGACACTTAAATGTTGAAATGGACCTAATGTAGATCTTCATGCCCGACTATGAAAATCACAGTCCCAGCCTGTCAAAGCTGGCTGGGTTCTTCGCCTGGCAGCCGACCTGCCAAAAACACTCTAGAAGAACCATGGCAGGGTGGAAATTAAATAGTTCCCGTTATCAAAGCCACAGTCATAATTACAGTTTGTTGCCTCTTTGTCAGAAACAACTTCCAAAGTCTCATTAAATGAGGTGTTCTTGGCACCCCAGCGAGCTCACCTGGTGAACCATGTACCCGGAGTCCATGTCATCCCCTCTCTCTCCCGCCTTTCCTGTCTCTCTATACGACTGTCACTATCAAATAAAAGGCAAAATGCTTGAAAGAATAATCTTAAAAAGAAAGAGTGTTTCCTTCTCCTGCTGCAGCTTTTGGAAATAAATAAAATGGCTTTCGTTCTGTTCTGTGTACATTTAAACTGGCACTGAAAACAAATACTGGCAAAGACTGCTGTCAATATTCTGCAGAAACTAAAAATGGCATGAAAAAAATCTTGGACCTCCACAAGAACAGTCTTTGTCACAAACTGACGGCTGCCTTAAAAAAAGTCCCAAACTTCACCCTTTGAAGCCTGCTTCAAAATGCATTGCCTCTCTAAAGGCATTCAAAGCTTGTTTACCCGAATACCTACAGCACATAGTCATTTCCTTCATCAGCATTCTCCAAATAAAGAATGGTGACAGGAAGAGGAAAATACCTCTGCCATGGAAATAAAAGGTCAAAGGAAGAGGAGGGGGGAGAGACAGAGATGTAAAACTACACAGTACAGTAAGTCTGTCAGTGGTTTCTGCAGTTCATGATGCTGTGGGTTTCCTCTTAGCTCACAGTCCCACACACAGAATCAGTGTTTACTGGCAGTGATATAAAGAGAAGGAGCAAAAAGAATATCTATGCCTAGTGCTATTTCTGGTGACTGGTACACCGATCAGGCATAACTTCATCAGCACTGACAGGTGAAGTGAAGAACATTGATTATCTGGTTACAATGGCACCTGTCAGTGGGGGGTATATGAGGCAGCAAGTGAACACTTTGCCCTCCAAGTTGATGTGTTGAAGCAGGAAAAATGGGCAAGTGTAAGGATGTGAGCAACTTTGACAAGGGACCAAACAGTGATGGCCAGACGACTGCATCAGAGCATCTCCAACACTGCAGCTCTTGTGAGGTGTTCCCCCCGTCTGCAGTGGTCAGTTCCCACCAAAAGCGGTCCAAGGAAGTCATGTCCACCGGCTGACTGTCCAGAAGTGGAAATGCACCCACCATGTGACCTGATCCCTGACCCAGTGGGGAGAGGTGGAGTTGACGTGCAGTGAAAGAGAGCAGGCTGGTTTGCTTGTGAGGGTCAAGTGCCTCATTTCTGCTGAAGTCAGTCTTGTCCTTAAGTTAATGGAAGGTCTCTGTTTCCTTCGCTCTTCTGTTAAATCCTCTCTACCAAATGTAGCTGTCACTTCTCTCGCTTCCTCTCTTCCTCAGCTGAGAAACACTGCAAAACCGCAGGGCCATTGCGTCTCAAGCGGAGACGGAAACGACAGTTCATGCTTTTATCTCGTCCCGACTATCGTAACTTAGAATCCAATTCAAGGTTCTTCTTATCAGAGCCCTGTCTGTTCAGGCATGTGCCTACATTAAAGCTCTACTGCAGCCCTGTATCACCAGTAGGTCTTTAAGGTCCTTTGATCAGGGTTTGATTTGTTGTGCTCCAAGCTTTAACGTAAAGGAGACTGTGATTTTAGGTTGTGGCTCCTAAAATTTGGAACTCTCTCCTTTCGGACTTAAGATCTGTGGACACCCTGAAAAAGCAGCTGAAGACTTTTGTATTTTCTTAAATTTTAATTGATTTCTTACCTTTCTTTATGGTGTTTTTCTTCTAAGCCTGCATTTTTGTCATTTGCCTCATTTCTTTGTGAAGCACTTTGAAATGCTCTGCTCTTCTGTATATACATGTACTATATATAAATAGTTACTTCTTTGACATCAACCTCATGTCAACCTCATTCACATTGCTGTTGACGTTCTCATCTATCCCACTGTAGGTGACAATAAGGGGGCCAAGAAACACAGAGATGGGCCTGCAAATGTAAATGCAAGCATGGATGTAAACGGCGCAACTTTCAAAGCATTAAAAATGGTCGGCTCTGCTAATGTTTTATGGGAGACAAAATATCATTTAGCTCATTGGTTTAAACTTCTAGGATTCACACAGTGCATTCTGGTGAGTAACACTGACAGTGAAGAAGAGTACACAGAGTACCTTTAAAAATTGTTAGAAGGTTTAGTGTACTTATTTTTCGGGAAAATATTTTATTCTGACTTAACAAAAGTTGTCTAGATGGAAATCAAGTTTATAAAAAGGGTCATCAACACACCAATCAATGTCTAAATCACAATAAACTGAGCATCTTCTGTTTTACCAGCATGTGAATTCAAACGTGCCTTTTCTCTCACTTTGTAGATGTTTTCATAGTAAAATGGTAGCAGACTTGTCTCCTGCAGATATTGACAGCTTGAAATTGTGCGTGCCGCATTGTCAGTTCCATAACACTCTACAAAAAACAGTCACCTTTTGTGTCTTTGAAATGCTGCTGAAAACTTCGTTTTGCTACAAATAATGTTTCCACTGTGTTTACAAAAACAACTCCTGAATCCCTAAAAAAAAAAAAAGAAGACACAAAAGAAACAATATTACAAGACAATAACATAAGAGGGTCACAGATCCCATTGAGAAGCAGAACAGAGATAGGGAACTAGTGAGTGGGAGAGGAGAAGGGAGAGAATAGAGAACAGGAAGCAAACAGATGCAACAAATAACACAAAATATATACAGACAGGTGACAAATGATATAAAAAATAAGCAAGACACACTACGTGCATTGAAATTACACATGTCACGTCATATCACGTTATATGGAAGTGGACTGTGTGACAGTATCAGAGAAAGGAGCACGATTGGCTCGCAAATCAAATTAACTAGTAGTCATGTGTGCCTTTGTGCGTGAGTGTGTGTGTGTGTGTTTGTAGCCCTGCATGTACCATCTCTGATCAGCAACTAGTAGCCTGAAGGTAGAAATTAAATACTTCAGTATTAGCTCTTATTGTGCTGTGACTTTTTTTTATGTCCAGTGCATAAAATGGACACTGAACAAAATCACAGCAGGTGTGGACTTCTAATGTTTCTTCCTGGCGATATCTCCAATGTGATATTCTAAAAGCCTTCTATGCAATCAATTCCAAGGTGAGATCTCAGCGTGAGACAAAGGTTCATTCCTTTTAATACGGTTTAAGGTTGAAATAAAAAAAAATAAAAAAACCAGGAGGACAGTTATTCTTTTTCTGTTTCTACAGCCATTAGCTGGAGAATTCATTGCACTGGAGTGACCAAACAGAAATGTGCCTGCCCACATCTTAGTCATGAAGACACACTTATGGCTGTGTAGACCACTTACTGGCTTTTACATGCAGCACAATGTCATGTCCTGTTTGATTTCCAATGCTTCATCAATTTCTGTACACGTCTACAACTTTCTCCTACAAATAAGAACCAAAAAAAAAAACAAGGCTCAAATTTATCCACAAAGTCTGTCCCCCATTAATTGCCAGTAACGCTCCAGACTTTGTTTACTCACGCTGTTACCAGTGATTTTTGGCTCTCTGCTTTCTTGTCTTTGGGAGAGGCTTGTGTGTGTGCTGCACGGATATTGATCACACTGTCTAAAGTCAGGAGAACCATATGGATGTACTGTTTGGGGCGATTCTTTGAGGAGAATCTGAATTTATACTCCCACAGAGCGAAACCAGGTACCAGTACCATCGAATTCACAGCAAACAAGGCGTCTGTATAGTGCAGCCCCACTGTCTGATTCAATGTAACACAGGTGGCATCTGTGAGCCCACGTGCACACAAGCTCTACAGGGAGGACATGTTAAACTACAGGCTACAGGATGCAAACATAAAGTACTTACGTGTCGTGCATCTACTGTATGGCGGCCGAAGGCACCTCATATAAGACATGTCACATGTCACACAAAGCAAATAAAATAAAATCATCAGAGTCGTCTGGCTCATAGAAAGTTAATTTAGTCTTCACTGTTTCCAATGACTCATAACGCATTTTCTGATAGGGCGCCACTACAGCCAGCATGCTAACATTTGCTAATATGTTATATTATTATATTATATAGTTATATTAAATATATTTTCACATGTAAAAATAACATTTCGACTAGTCAGAAACTAAAGATATCAGTAATTGCTTTTTCACTAGTAAGAATAACGATTACAGATATCTACAATTTAATTTAGACATGCTGGAAGGAAATGTAATTTCCAATTAAATATATCAACAATTGCATTACCCATATGTTCCGACATATCATCAAACCATTTTGGATATGTGGGCGTCACATCATAAAGTAACACAAAGCCATTGGTCGAGTTTTAAATAGGCTGTGTCTAATTCATGAATATTCAACAAAAGGCTAATACTTTGTGAAACCGTGCTATCTGTAATGTGAGAGTTTGAATTGACTCCACTAGTGAGAATTGAGTTGTAGATATCATTAATCCACTAGTCACGTCAAAACTGAATTAGAGACATCTGTAATTGAGTTTGAATAGAAAGAAGTCAATGGTAAACGTTGACTAGCTGTAATTAAGTTACAGATATCTACAATTAACATTTCCACTAGTAAGAAATGAGTTGTTGATATCAAGAATGAACATTTTGACTAGTGAGAAATGAATTGTAGATAACTTTAATTAGAATTGTTACTTGTCAAAATTACATTATGGATATGTTGGCTTGGAATTCTAACTAGTGAAAAAGCAATTGTTAGTGAAAAAGCAATCTATAATTGATATCCGCCCTACTGATTAAATGTTCAAAGGGTTTGCCATAGACCTGACCTGTGGAGGCCAAAAACGGAGCAGAGAGGAGCGTGAATATTAGACTCAAAATCAGGTTGCCGAAATAGCTTAATGAGGTGAAAAGGTGTTTGCGGCTTGTTGCACTGCTGCCAAGTGGCCAACAGAGAGTACGGAGGGAGGCTAGGCTAAAGCCATTCAGAAAAGTAGCTAAAACCTAAACTAAAAATCAATGAATATGTATGGGTTTTATTGCATAAGAGTACAGGCCAGAGCTATAGCAGTAGAGTATGAGCACATTTCATTGATCGTGGTTAATATGAATAAGAATGGCTCACGTTTAAGATTACGAATGTGTGTTTTCCACCATTTTCTGAGCAGGGAATTATTTAGAGAATTGCATGATCTCTAAATAAAGCCCAGAAGGCAATAAGGCCTCATGAATAACATGAAAATAACAGTGTGGTCTTGGTTCAGGCTGTTTTACAGACAGTTGTCATGTTCAGAGTACACACACACACACACACACACACACACAAAATACCACAGCTGTGCATGTTTCTCAATGAGTCCTCACATTTAGCAAGCCTCTACTTAAACGGTTCAAATTATTCTTTTGTATCAGTTTATTCTCAAGTTCATTATGAGCTCAGACTGTAGTCTGCTGAGGGTACAAACTGCTTCCAGGAAATTAGCCTCCAACTGAGACATGCAACAGCTCTTTCTGGCTAGTTGCCATCCTCCGCCCACTCGTTGGCTTCTATACGTTACCAGTCTAAGCAAACACTATATAACAGTGATCACATGGGAAGAATACATCTTTGTAAAACCTTCTTTGCGGGAAAAAAAAGAGAACAGGTGTTTCCCTGCTGGAAGTAATAGTGTAAGAAGAATTTAAATACTATGATTGAGCGATGAATCGTAATTCACAATAACTGTATCCTTATGTATGCGGCGGATATATCAACTATGTCAAAGTAAGGTTCAGTAAGTTCAACTGTTTATGTTACTGACGACACATTAAAGCAGACGAATGAGATTCTGTAACAGACGGAAGGAGCTGTGATTGAGTGGAGCCAGCTAGTCTCACAGTGCGGCCTCCTGAGGGGTGAGTGCTGCTAGCTGGCACAAGTTGCCCTCAGTGAGGCTTTGTGTTGATGATCTGTCTTTTCGGGGTATTTGGGGTGCTGCCCGCTGACCGCATTTTGCCGCAGGGAACAGTCGGGGCTGTTTGGATGAAAAATGCGTGGAATCAATCTCCGAGCTTGCTGTTGTTTCTGGGCAACAGTGGCGGCAAGTTGTAAGACGAGATGTCGTTGAGTGTTTCTGTGTTGCCATCAAATGCATCAACTTTACATTCTGCTGCCATATTTCCTTTTACACGAGTTTCTTCTGTCTCAACGTTAAAGTCTGAAGTTATAAAATATAATTGGCAGTGATAACGCGACAAATACAAGTCTAAAAAGCAGAAGTGTACCACATGACACTGCACAACCTTCAGTACTTGGACCAAGTACCTCATGAATAAAAAGGATGTGCCAAATTTAGACAGCTACAGCTGTTATTTCAATATGCCAAATACACTGAATCGACATTTAAGTAAATGTAAGTTTTGGATTGGACTCTGTATCGGCAGATAGCCAATATTAAAAGGCCAAACAAAACTGATCAGGACATCCCAGATACAGCTTGGTTTTGATTTATAGTTCAGCATCAGATTTCACCATTCATTCATTAACCAGACTGCTTATCCCGAAGGGTCGCAGGGGGGGGCTGGAGCCAATCCCAGCTAACATTTGGGCAAGAGATAGGGAAACACCCTGGACTGGTCACCAGTCAATCGCAGGGCAGACAGACAGACATTTAGGGGGCACATTCACACACCAATGGGGACACAGTTGCCATGCTGGCCTCCACCGGGGGCAACTCGGGGTTCGGTGTCTTGCCCAGGGACACTTCAACATGCCGACAGCAGGAGCTGGGATTGAACCACCAACCCTGTGGTTAATGGACAACCGCACTATCCTCTCAGCCACAGCTGCCAGATTTCACCAGTGGATTGCATAGATAGATAGAGAGATAGATGCTCAGTGATGTGTACTTTGCCAATATGCATTGAAATACACCAAATATTGTCATTGACTTTCAGTGCTGGAAGGCAGTGTTCACTAAAAGCTTGTTGCATTCAGTTTAAACTTACCAAATAACAAATTTAGTTCATATGCAGTATGCGTTATGTATGCTATTATCGTCCTGTTCAGGGCCATGGGGGGTTGCAGCCTATCCCAGCATGCCCCGGGCAACAGGAAGAGTTCAGCCTGAGCAGGTTGCCAGTCAGTCGGAGGGCTAACACACATACAGTAGGCAAACACATTCAAACTTACTGACAATTTAGAGTTTCCATTTACTTAACCTGCATCCCTGTGGACAGTAGGAGGACAGCAGCTGCAGCATACTGTGTTTGACTTTCTCCTTCTTGTCCTTGTACAATGGAAACATACAGATTACACATCCATCGTCATGTTCATAAATCCCTTAAAAAAACAAAAAAACACGATAGGCACATTTTCCAAGAATGTAAAAAAACTATGCCTTTCTAATGTCTCTATTGTTCTCTGGCATATACTGTACGTGATCTTTCCTGTCCGTTACTTGTTGCCTCAACTCTACTTTACTTTATTGTCTGAGAAGCCACAGAACAACTTTAGAGGTATTAATGCAAATACAGTTGTCCTCCGAAGAGGAGGATTGGAGGCTGGCCAGAAAACATATATTACACCATTGGAAAAAAAACTATACAAATACATTGTAGACAGACACCACTATTTCTGTATGTGCCCCCTTTGGGTACACCTTAACCTTTAGAGTTTCTCTGGTGTAGCTACAACCAGAGACATGCTAACTAAGCTAACAAACACATAAACACACAAACACAGTGCTTTGGGAACCGTTTCGGTTGAAAAGCGCTATATAAGAAAGAGTCCATATATCAAGGTTTAAACTAAACGAAATCATCTTTCATCATGTTAAACAACCTCGTTAGGCTTTTCCCTCCTAAATCAAGAAATGTATAGATTTTCAGAAGTTAAAAGTAGCCTGACAGACACAGCTGAGTTATATTTAAACAGCAGCATGGAAATTAGAAAACGTCTGCTTGTGAGATCGTTTTACTTAGTAAAGCAAAAGCCTCATACATTGAAAAAGAAAGTCTGTCCTTGTTTTCCTTTAAATGTATCAAAGGCTTTATTTAACAAGTGTAATAGTTCTTGTGAAGTCTACACATTTACAAAAGAAAGGAAGATGCAACTAAAAGTAAATTGCAGATACATTTCGAAGTCCTACAAGGCTCACGAATTATTGTGAGAGGAAACGATCTCATCTTGCAAATCACAGCTTCCATGTCGGTGATGCAGGGACCCGATTCACAAAAGTGATTCACGAGCAACTGCTTACGCTGCTCACAGAACGCAAATGGTGCCGGCGACCCATTTTACAAATGGCTGTCGCTCGCAAATTGCAGATCCATTTGTGAGTCCTACAGGGCTCTCGCGTGCTCATGCGTGGGTTGCTAGTATGGTGTTTCTTTTGATTAGTTAAACATGTCAAAATGAGTGCAAGAAGAGATGAGCTCATGCTGCAAGTCGCAGCTCGCGTGTTGCCAAAGTTTGCGAAACAGGCCCCAGTTTGCTATCGCACAAATTCAAATAGTAACTGAATACATAAAGCAATAATGTTGGTTAACTAAGTAAAAGCCTTTTTTTGGCCAAATGATAAAAAGTACAAAGCATTATATTTCCTTTTACACTCTATTTGATTACCACCCTGCAGCAGAAAATGATTTTAACTCTGAATAATGGTTTGAAAATTCTGATGGGCATGGCTAAAATGAAATTATAGACCCATTTGTTCTCTTCAAAGAAAAATAAAATCAGCCTTAACGTTCTATTAATTTGAATAAGATCTACAGCCACACAGAAATATCAGTCTGTTGGGAGCAGACGTTGCATTACAGCAAATTAGGGGACATACAGAGGGGTAGGTAACTAGTAGGAAAATAACTCCTGCATTCGTCTGTATTTTTTAGCATCAGACTTTCACAGCTGCCTCTATTAGTCAACCTTGGAAATCTATGTGTGTGTGTGTGTGTGTGTGTGTGTGTCAAACTCTGCAATGTGATGGGTTGAAACATACCATTTTCAAGGTTGCTTATATTTTGTGGATGGTGTGAATGCTCTGCTTTGATGTGAAGTAGCCCATTTCTTAGCTAGATTGTTTCACAGCCACACATGTTTCTTCCATTTTTAATGCGTTAGCTGTACACGTCAGTCCATACAGTACGTGAGCATCAGGGTTCACTGTCCAATGTATAATATGTAGTGGGCTTGTCAAAAGTCAAGTCAAGGTTATTTATATAGCACATTTCATACAACATGTGTAAACTCAATGTGCTTCAGGAAAAGGAAAAATAATTCAAGACAAGGCAGGGATAAAAATAAATCAAACAAAAACAAATGAAAGACTCAGAGTGCTACAGGATAAACGGGATGCTACATGGCAAAACAGAAAGAAAAACAGACACATGAAACACAAGAGGGTGTTGCATATAAAATCACCTAACAATGTAAATAGGCTAAAAACATAAAGAGAAAATATAAAAAAGGTGTGACCACAAGATGGATAATAAAAGTGGATGAGTTTAAGACAACAACTCCTTTCCAGTAAAACAAAAATGATTTAAAATATATTAAATAAATAAAAACAATAAAACATAGCCAACGTACAAAGTACTAGGCAGTACACTAGAACCAAATTAAAGCTTTGTGCAAACAAATGCGTTTTTAGTCTTAAAAGATTTTAAAAGATGACAGAGTTGGGGCAGACCTGAGCTCCTGAGGATGCGAATTCCACAAAGTAGGGCCATAATGACTATAAGCACCATAAGCAACTTTCAAAATATTTCTAGGAATCATGAGGAGGCCTTTGCTAGATGACCTAAGGGACTGGTTTAGTGTATATATTCCTTTAGTATTTTGGAAATGTAAGGCGGAGATAGGCCAATCATGGATTTAAAAACAAGCAAATTCACTTTGAAATCTCTTCTTTGTTTCACTGAAGCCAATGTAGTGATCTTGGAACAGGAGGGATATGTTCAAATTTTCTCATTTTTGTAAATATCCTGGCTGCTGTATTCTGGACGAGCTTGATTTCTACACACCCACTGCATGGCAGCTCTGTCGCCATCGATGTGGGAATGAGACTAATCTGTAAACCCTTACGGTTGAAAAGCTCTATGTAAGTGAAGTCCATTTACCGTTAACAGACTGTCTGTCAATGCTGATGCATCAAAGCTTAGTTGGTTGAGGTGGAGCTACTGTAGGTGTGTGTGTCACAAGGCAAAACTGAGAGGTTGTGAGATGATTAATTAAAGCAGAAAGAATTACTTTTTTGTTTTTTTTACTTTTTTCCAGCATTTGCTTTTTGTAAAACATTGGATAATTTGATCTATTTTGGACCTTAAACACGTATTTAAATGAAAGGCAGTCGTGGCTTGTCTTTTATATACTGCAGTGAACTGTGAGTTTAGTTTTCCTCCATCTTCTCTCAGCTGCCCGACAGGTTCTCGTAATCTCCTTGATACTGCTATTGTTTAACCATGGGGAGATTCTGTCAGTTGACCTCTTTTTCATTTTTAGTCATCAGGAGGCTTCCAACTTTCCTCAGGGCAGTGGCTGGCCATCAGCGCTGACCAGCCAACTAGAGGGCGTTGTGGCCAGTCACTGCCCACCCTCTCCTGGCTTCCAGCTCAACTCCTCCCATCTGTTCCAGAGTCAACAAGAGGTTCTTTCTGCTGCCTCTCCCAACCTGTGTGCAGCTGTTTTCCTATCCCTTCCTGCTATTCCCAGAGCTGTGAGCGTCCTCCATGCTGACTGCGCTGGGAAACCCCTACAGCCAATCTCAACTGGGAACAGTTAAGCCTGCCACCCTGTCTCCCTGCATTGTTGGACCACGTAGTGGTACTTGGTGGATTTCCTCTCCGAGGCCTCTTTGCATCCATCTTCCCACGTGACCGTCAGGTCGATCAGGATGATGTTCTTCGCCTCTTCTGACCAAGTCAGGCCTCAGAGATGTTTGGATGACCTGGGCAATGTCCAATTTCTTTCCCAGGTCCACCCTCATCTCCCATGATTGTGCTGCCTGTACCAGGCTCATCTTTGTCTTCTTTGAGGATGGTGGGTTCTCCACTTCCCTGACGAACTGGATGGATGGGGCTGGTCTCACATGGGTCTGATGTTTTTTCCACCTTTCCTGCTCCACAATGTCTGCCAGCACTCTGAGGACCATATTGTGGCACCATCTGTATCTCCCCTGGCTAAGTGCAGTCTTGCAACCTGCCAGTATGTGTGCCAATGTGCCTCCCTGTGCATAGCTGGCACAATGGATCCTCCCTCACTCCCCACCTATGCAGGTTTGTTGGCGTTGGAAGAATGTTGTACACTGATCATAGCAGGAACGAGATGCGAAAGGGCTCTAGTTCCATAGCCCCTGACCTACGTCTTTCCTCTTCTAGGTCTCGGAACTTGGATTGGATCATGTTTCCCCACTGTCTTGGGTCTGCTTTCCCCCATTGCTGAAAGCGAGTGGTTAAAAGAAAGGACTGAAATCCTCTGCTGAGGATAATTGCCATTGTCTGTACATTATCAGAATTTAGCTCAAAGCAGTGGTGTGACAGTACAGTACAGCCTCACTGAGACTCTCAGTCTTGTTAGTATATTTCAGTATGACAACAGCTGGGATTCTCACAAACTTTTGTTCTTGATTTCCTCCAGAGCTTTGTAGGTTTGGCAAGACATCAGGTTGACTAGATGAAATAGGGGAGAGCTCCTTGTCTCTTGTCCAATCAACACACAAACACGTCCACATTAAGGTGGACCTGTGATGGAATGAACTATATGTGGCACAACAGACTGTCAGGAAGCAAAAATAAACATTACTGTACTGTGTCTTTATTTAATGTAAGTGCATTTTCTGTCAGTAGGAAACTGTATGAAACAAAAATGCATACAATAACCCTGGTGGGTTTCATGTTAGGTTAAATGAGTGATTTCTAGCCAATATAAAAAAAGATGTATAAAATGTATACTGTATATTTAAAGTTGTTCCTACAAAAAATAATCTAACTGAAACATTCCCTGTAGATAACCAAACTACAGAACCACAATTCCACCAAAAATTCTGTAAGGGAAAACTTGAAAATTCAATACTACCTGGTGGGGAGGTACTCGGCTGCGTTTCCAGACTCCGTGTCAGTCTCCAGAGCCAGTCGTAGCGAGGAGGAAGAGGATGAGGAGGAAGAAACATGGTAGGAGGCCAGATCACAGCTCTGCAAGTTGGACAGAAGCACTCGGTTCTCGTACTGCAGCTTCTTCACCTTCCCGCTCAGTTCTCCGATCTGAAGCCTCGCTAATCTGAGTTCCTCCTCCTGGGCCAGGGTATCTGTGCTGAAAGGCACAGTTCCTTCCTGTATAGAGTGCACTGGGCTGACGTTGAGCATCCCATCCTTCAGCGACGTTAATGAATTAGACAACACCATGGATGATGGTTGAAGGAGTTCAGATTTATAGCGGTTAATCTCATTCTTCAGGAGTTTGTTCTGCTCCTCCATCTCGATTTGAGACCGCCTCAATAGCTCCGCCTCTTCCTCCACAAACTGGAGATGTCTCTGGAGCTCCATGACGTTTTCAGATAAAGCCCCTCCTGCAAGTACCATGGCTCCTAGACCAAGACCCGCCCCTAGACCACCACCAACACCAGTTAGTTCATGAGAACCATCTAGGGGAAAAGAAATAATTAGAGTTCAAGCAGTTGAGAAAGTAACATATGAAGAAATTAAAGTGTATTAAAGTTATGAAATAATAATTGCAGTTGAATCATGCAAATATAAATGATCAAAATATGTCTGAAAATAAGGAATGCTTCAACATCTTGGGAAAAATGCTTATTTATTTTCTTGATGAAAGCTAGAAGATTGATACCACTCACTGTATATGAAGCAGGAGCCAGCAGCCAGTTAGCGTAGCACAAATAGTGGAAACAGGGGGAAACAGATGATTCCTGATTCCGTCCAAAGGTAACAAAATCTGCCTACCAGCACCTCTAAAGCTCACTAATTACAATGTTATAAGATTGTTTAATTCGCACAAAAGCAAAAGTCTAAAAACTACATGTTGTGGTTTTACCGGTTATGTCTTGGAGTCTCTGCTTGTTGCCTGGCAACCTCATGGTGATAACAGGACTCCAGGAAGTGACTGCACCAGATCAAGGAATTGTCTGTTACGTAGCTGTTCCACCTTGTTTCTAGTCTTTGTACTGAACTTAGATTCCCCGCTGTTGACTCCATATTTGATGAACAGACATCGGCTTTCTCATCTAACTCTTGGCAAGAAAGTGAATAAGCACATTTCCCAAAATGTATAACTACTCCTTCAATAATATGTGTAGATTTAACCAATGAAGAGTACATATTAAATACAGAAGCATTTCAGCAAAAAGTTACAAAACACAAGCATAGCGTAGTACAATTCAGAAGTTTAAAAAAGTAAAAAGCTCATGAAAACTACTGTTTGTTATGCCAACAAACTTTCAGCATACACAATTTTTTCAGTCAATTATATACTTATTTTAGTGTATTCTATTGTATAAAATATTTGTAGGTATGTGAACACAGATTTATTTCTTTGCTTTTTTAGACTTTTTATATATTTTAATTTACTTAAACTCAGAAGCTGATAATATGATCAAATGTACCCATAATTCTGAGAAACTTTTGTATACTCTTTTAAATAATCTAAATTAGCTAGTTAGATTAACTTACCTTCTAAATTCAATACAAGAGCCTCGCCATCAAAGTAATCATTGCTGATTTGATCAAAACATCATGATTTCCATTGTCTCAGCCACGTTTTACACCTTAATCTCAATTTTTGTTATAAACGTTTTCCAATTATTTAATGCTACCTGATGATTTAAGATTATTTCCGCATCCAGAGGAGCTCACATGTCTGACAAATGTACTACTCAAAAAAATTAAAGGAACTAAAGAAATTAAAGGAATTAAAGGAAGACTTCATGAGGGTGGCCTGAGGGCCCGACATCCTCTGGTGGGCCATATGCTCACTGCCCAGCGCTGTGGAGCAAGATTGGCATTTGCCATAGAACACCAGAATTGGCAGGTGCCTGTGCTTTTCACAGATGAGAGCAGGTTCACCCTGAGCACATGTGACAGACGTGAAAGGGTCAGGAGAAGCCGTGGAGAACATTATGCCGCCTGTAACATCGTTCAGCATGACTGGTTTAGTGATGGTCTGGGGAGGCATATCCATGGAGGGACGCACAGACCTCTACAGGCTCTAACGGCACCCTGACTGTCATTAGGTATCGGGATGAAATCCTTGGACCCATTGTCAGATCCAGCACTGGTGCAGTGGGTCCTGGGTTCCTCCTGGTGCACGACAATGCCCGGCCTCATGTGGGGAGGGTATGTAGGCAGTTCCTGGAAAAGTTCTAATATGTCAAATCAAACTCTAAAAACACTGGATTTTACCTTTACCTAACCCTTTTCCATAACATACCCAATAGAACATTATCGTTAGACATTCTATTATACATTTTCCATTTTTATGCCAAAGCAAAGATAATTCTGATAACATGATATTTGTTATTATCTATGCTCTTTATGTGCAGAATCTGTGCAGTTCCACTTTAATATGAACATATATGATTTTGTATTGACTCTAGTGATTACCTTATTGCACAGGAGGCGATGAAGTTATATTATTAAGAGTGATCTGCTGTTTGATAAGTAGAGTTTATAGGGGATGCCTGATTCTCATCCTCTCAAGAGTAGTTCCAGCACAGAGCTAGCCCTTCTGATTAGTTTATTCAGGTTGTTTGCATCATAAATGCAGAGGCTATGTGGAGATCAACACTACCACAGCGTTAGCACAGAGGGATGCTAATGCACGGGGCTCTGGTTGAAAAACACAAGTAGAACCTGGCCCACCTTTTTCTGCAGCGCAGTGGGATGTCATCCCCTAACGCATTGCGCTGGCCATTTAAATTCCTGAAACTGCACATTCCTTCCTGGTTGATTACTTTATGATGTGAATGTAGCGTGAAGCGACATGCCCACACTGATTCCATCCTTTGCGTCTGCTTATCAAATTCAAATCCTTTCTAATCCGTATTCACTCACAATCTTGATGCTAATGCTCCACTACGTTCACTACCCTTGTACAGTGCATCCGGAAAGTATTCACAGCCCTTCACTTTTTCCACATTCTGTCATGTTACAGCCTTATTCCAAAATGGAATAAATTCATTTTTGTCCTCAAAATTCGACACACAATACCCCATAATGGCAAAGTGAAAAACGTTTTTTAGAGATTTTTGCAAATGCTAAAATTGCTCGTGTCCACAATTTTCACTCTTTATAGATCATTTTAGCTCAGAATGTAGGAAAACTTGTCTTTCTTCATCTGATATTTGTTAGAATTTCTTCAGAGCTATCCACAGTGAGCTTCAATGTGCAGCACATTATACATATTTTTGAAAAGAAAATCTCTACTTTTTCGGTCTTCCCCTCACATTTCTATTTTGCTTGGACCTTGGGTCCTGCAATTCATGTGGATGTTACTTTGACATGTACCACCTACCTAAACATTGTTGCAGACCAAGTACACCCCTTCATGGTATTCCCTGATGGCTGTGGCCTCTTTCAGCAGCATAATGCGCTCTGCCACACTGCAGA
>JAVQJF010013951.1:0-27318 GCA_036023855.1 Gadopsis marmoratus | reverse complement strand
TCTCTCTCTCTCTCTCTGTCCCACCCTCCTTTCCAAACACCCCCCGGGAGGTGAAATCTGCCTGGATGTGCTCGGCTGGTTCCAGATGCACCACCGCCTCATCCACCACCACCCGAACGAGTGAGCGAGCGAACGACACCCCAGCACTCATTTCAATTCCATCACCCTCTCCCAATCATCTTGCCTCTCCCCAGTGCAACATTAACGAGCCTCTTTCATTTGAATACATAATTAGCCGCCCGAGCACTCTGCTTCACTAATTTTGAGACAAAAGGATGGAGGAGACGAGGGGGGGGTGGGTGATGGGGAGTGGAGGGCAAAAGGGTGGGGGTGGCATGTGGGATGAAGAGGATGAGGCAAATAATGATAACCAAAAAAAAAGAAGAAATAAAACATTTGCATTTTAATTTGGAAGTGGAGGGGGGACTGTATTTTTTTCAATCAGGATTTTTTTTTCCTTTGTCTTTGTCTCCGTTCTCTTGCCCTTGCTCTTGCAATCATATCTGTGTTTGGGATTTTACAGTTTATTTTGTTCTGCATGCCATTTCACAGTATTTCAATGTGACTGCATCTTCCTTTAAGTTGTTCTTTGTGTGTGTGTGTGTGTGTGTGTGCGTATCTCTAAATGACAATGCATGTATGTGTGTGAGTGAATCCATCACCAGCCCTTAGGGCATGCAACGCTCCCAAGCCAAAATAAACCCCACTTACTCCTGCACAATAAATCATTCTTCTCAATGAGCTGAAGCCAGCTGAGACGCTCCTTAGTGCATTACAATATCATCTACATTCAATAAACATTGCTCCTATTGCCCTCACTATGGGTGATTTCAGTTTGCTGAAATAACAGCCTTGAGGCTTTTCTGGTGGACTGACAGAACATTCAAACATAAATGAACATGCATCAGGCCTATATCATACGCCCATAATGAACTGCCGCTCCATTAGTTCTTTTGTATGTTTTGTTTGAGTATATGTCTGTAAGAAATAGGGAAGGCCTGAGAGACCAAAATGGAGATCAAAAGTAGGCAGAGGCAGTGCCAAGGAGAGAAACAGTGAGACAGAAAAACACAGTGAAAAGACAAGAGGCTGTGTTTGACTATGTGTACTTACGTAGCCTGTGAAAGTGATGTTGTCTCTCTTCCTTCTTGGTAGTGTGCCAGGGCTGGCCTCCTGTCAGCCATCGGGGGAGCCAAATGACAGCTTTGATCCTATTAGGATCTGCGCCAAATCAACACTTTGCTCATTAAAGGCCTGCACACGCCAGCTAACAACGTGCCCGCCTTCCATGCCGACCCTCTGTGCCAAGCAGCCGTGCCCTGTGAGTGCCAGACTCACCTGTCATCGCAGGGTGACCACAGCGGCACGCAGGAAACACTGAGTCAGTGCTGACTCAACAGACTTTATATTATACAATTTTCTGTGTTATGTGTAGCAAATTATTTATAATGAAAAAGGTTGGTGTCATTAATAGTTGCACATCATCAGCTAATGTACACACTCAGGATAATATTATTTTACTGTAAGTATTCACAGTGTCAAATTTAGTTTGAGAATACCTCCTGCGTCTGTTAGGGGACACTGGTTTCTTTGGTTTCCTGTCTGCATCAGACAACAGGGTTATGCAATGTATGTAACAAAACACGTGATTGGACAAAATTTAATAATTACAACAGGTAATTGTAAAACAAAAAATTGACTAACCTAAAAACAAAGATAGATTTTCTTGCCTGAAAATATTTCCAAGCTCTGGGGAAATTGCTTTTCCATAATGTAAAAAATAAATCAATAAAAGAACACTAGTTATATATATCTGAAGGTTAAAAACATTTACTTTTATATACCTACACTGAAACTATACCACCAAAAGATGCAGAGGGCATTAAAGTTCTGTTGTGAATTCGACAAATGCTCCTATCGACTACTCTATTGTAAAGAAAACTGAAGCAAAATGATGCAAGAAGCATCCTGGTCCCCATCATGTATCGTTCACATATTAACTGTTCTCATCTTTATCTTCTACAGAACTTCACCCAAAACCATCCTTAGCCAACCAAAACCCCACCCAGTAAAGTTTTTGGCTGCAATGACGTACCAGTGCTCAGAGATGCTTACACACAGATACACACACCCCGCTATGACTCTTCCACCTCCCTCCTCTAATGGAACACTCCAGGTGACTGTGTCATTTTACTGACATGTTATTGGCTATTGACAGGCTGGAGGCTGGGTCAAGAAAGTCAGAGCTCAGGGTTCAGGTTGAGCTGTCACACTCTTTGGAGACAAACACACACACACACACACACACACACAAACACACACAAAGGGGAGATGAAAGCTCAGTTCCATCTAATTTACTGCTCGACCCCAATCTTTGTCTCTCACCTCTCACCTGGGGAATATACATATGGATCCTCACTGCTTCACAGACTTATTGAGCTGCAAACAACATGTAAAACAGAAGCTCAAACTTGGAAAAAGGCATCAGAAAAAAATAAATAAACTGTACATACTTTTGATGTGCTGACATAATGGACTGTTAATAATAATATGCTTATATTTTTGCATGATCCACCAAAGACACAACAAATTGGAGATCTCATCAAGGTGTATTAGTGTGTCAATGTAACTAATGCAGCCACAGTTCTGCGTTTATGTGTGCTAACAAGCAAAGACATGCATTATCTCTATCGTAGTTTTCTTTGTTTATATATATTTTGACTTAAGGATTCCCCATATTGTCACGAAATGGTTAAGTCTATTTTCAGTGTGTTGTCTGCTCTGCATCGATGTACATTATGTACTCCTAATTTGCATACTGCAGCGCGAGCTCAATTAAGATGAACTTTTAATTTCTTACAAGTAAATTAGTTTTGCATGCGATGCGTGCAAATGTCGGGATAATGGGTGCTTTTTAATGAGCTCACAAGCTGAGTGCACCCGATCAGCTCCTGGGGTGGAGGAGAATGACGCAAGGGACACAGCACCCAACCACCTTACCTCGCTGTCACCACCCACCCTTCAAATGTCTTCTTACCACCACCCACTCTAACTGTGTTTTTAACAAAATTTTTGTTTCCCTCCGCACCCTAACCCTGTTTTTACAAACTTTGTTTCTCCCCCATTCCTTCTTTCTTTCCTCACCCTCTCTCACCCTGCATCCCTCCACAAGATTCTCTTCCAGTTTTCAACATCCCTCCCCGTCTCACATTCATTCTTACCTCCCTCTCTTATCATTGCCTGCACTTTCCCTCCTACCAGTCTGCTCCCCCCAAAGCCCTAATTCATTCTCCCCTCCTGCTGCTCCCCTCTGGGGTGCAGAGGTGGTCTTTGTGCGCTGAGTGCTGCTGATGTCAGGGCTGCTGAACAGGTGTGCAGACAGAAAGAGCCCCGTTGTTGTGGTGGGACGGCTGGGTAAACAAACGCACCAGAGGTCCATACCACATTGTCGCACACCCACCCACACACAGACATACACAAGCCCCCCCCCACACACACACACACACACACAAATCAGATGCACACTCACAGATATGTAACATCTCAGTTCAGAGGAGTAGGAGTGCAGAATGGAGTTTAACATGGCTGGGGGGGAGGCTCACAAAGCTGCATTACAATGATGAAGCGACACACACCTGCACCACCCATGCTATTAGAGCAGAAAGTGTGTCACCACAGTGTGACCCTCGCTGTGCTGCTGGTGCTCTCTGTGTGAACTGCTACAGGCCAGGAAGCCACTGAGGGATTATCTGAGAGCCACTGCCCTCACCACACACACAATCTCACACACACACATGCAAACTTTGTGCCCTCAGTATTCCTGGCTGAAAGGTTTTGGTCTCCCACAACTCTTTTACTCTTTCATTCATTTTTCTATTCTCAGTTTCTCTCTCCACCTCTACTTTGTTTCCCTCTCTTTCGTCCTCTCTTCCCTCTGCCAGCATCTGTTTTTCATCAATCCTCTCTTTGTCTCACCAACATCCTCTCTCCAGGCCACCCTCTGGCTCTCCGTCTCACCCACCTTCTCTCCATCTCCCC
Source organism: Gadopsis marmoratus (assembly GCA_036023855.1). Classification (NCBI taxonomy): domain Eukaryota; kingdom Metazoa; phylum Chordata; class Actinopteri; order Centrarchiformes; family Percichthyidae; genus Gadopsis; species Gadopsis marmoratus. The sequence goes on along the minus strand of JAVQJF010013951.1, from coordinate 23,280 downwards.
TCTCCATCTCTCTCTTCATCCCTCCCAGCCCTTCTCCATTTTTCCATTCTGCCCTTGCTCTCTTGCCTTTTTCCCTTTCCTTCCTCCTCCGCTGTGCTGCACAGCTGTGCAGAGGCAGATTAGTGTGTTAGTACCTGTGAGGCAGAGGCACGGCAAGCTGCATGCTAAAACCCAATCAGCTAATGCTGATAAAGGAGGCGGGGTACGGACATCTGTTCACACAAAACACCAAACTCATTTGAATCACAAGATGAAATGACTCCCATCTGCTGAATTGGAAAATATCTTTTTGCCCTCCTTGTTTTACTTTGGGTGGAGGTGGGTATACTCCAGATGCCAAGGTGACGCTCTGAGTGAGAGGCCTCGAGGATAGCAGAGGAGTATCCGTGTGCATTTGTTTGTGTATTTATTTGTGAAAATTAGTTTTTTATGAATATACTCATTGTTTGTACACTCTAAAATTCTACATGCAAAAATGGATGCAGCTGCACATTTAGCAGACTGAACATGCTTCCATGTTGAGGAGTAATTTGTATTGTAAATGTGCCGTTGTGTGTAGCTTAAATGTGTGTGTGTTTGTATCAGTGCTGAGCCTCAGTCATATGCAGACTGAAGCAGGATTCAAAGAGTACTCCACCAATTTAGCATTGCACTCCTGTAACATTGTTGAACTCATGATGGAAAGTTGCAAAAAGCATTAAAATGATTAGTTATGCTAGTAGCGGCTGATGTAGCCTCGAGCTGCTAGCCTCAAGCAGAGATGAGGAGCGGGCTACAGAGGTCTAGTAGGCTCACACACTCCACACCTCCAGATTTATTTCATTTTTAAACTTGAAGTCTTCAGCCCTGACTGACGCTGACTCACGTGACATCACTTGAGGACATTTATCAGACTTTGTGCAGTTACAAAAGGCATTATAGAACTGTTTTCACATATGCAGGAGAACTCCTCTGCGTCTGTAAACAGACTTTGCTGTGTAAAATCGGTGGCGTTTCTTTTTAGGTGAAGCGAGTTAAAACTCATATGACTGTTTACTCAGTCATATACTTTATCTGATGCTCCTCTCAGGAGGCCTCCACCTCTCTTCACAAACACACACAGACAGCATACATCCAAACATGTTTATACATTCATGCGTTAGCCTATATGATATATATCCATACACCATATAAACAACCACAACTCAGAAAGCAGGAAAACCACACTATCACAATCCTTCTTTCTTTTCCCATTTTCATTCTCCTTCCGTCTCTCTTTCTAAGAAAGCACGTACACACACACAATCTCTATCTCTCTCGCCCTCCCTCTCTCTAAACACTCACCAAATGGTAAAAGGAGAAGCTGTTTGGGATGTGGATGAATGACAGAGTGCTTACAGACTAGAGTGGTGAAGCCAGGATACTCCTTCAGTCTGTAATATAACTTCAGTTTGTCATTCTAAACATTTGCTCTCAGATATGTCAAAGAAATGTCACACTTTACACAATCGCTGTGTGTGTTCTTTCAGTAGGCATGGTATCTCATCCACAAATCAGAATTTAAGATTTCAGAGATTATGCATTGAGGCACCGTGTTGTGAAGTACTCCACCTATTTAATGCTTTGTATTGTTGGTATTATCATTGTGTTAAACACATTAATTTATTCATATTCTAAATAAATAAAATACTGTTTTTAAAATCAATGTTATATTGGGATATGAATTGTATTAATGTCACCTCTGATTTTGTGATATTTTGTCAACATGCATGAGACTTTAAAACCTACAGCTAGCCTGGATTCAAATGAAAATTATTTGGTTTCGGGAACTCAGAATTTGTGTGTTCGAAATAAATATTTTATTGCTAAAGATGACCCTTTGAATTTCATCGAGATTGATGTTTTTTCTCCTTTGAGACTGTAAAACACAGCATTTACTTTAACATTAATACACTTTCTATGGTATTTCAAGGGCATATTGTAAATGCTTTCCCAACAGAGAATGATCAACAGTTGTGAGATATGCTTTTTAATATTACCATCTAAACAGGATGATTGTGTTTGATGTGTGTAATGAGTCGGACCTGCTCAAGAAGGCAGAATCTTTGGGTTGTTGGGTGTTTCACTGCAGTTGTAGCAGATGTTGCCATAAAATGTGTCTGCAGATTTTTTGAAAATATTTCAAAGACATTTGTTCATTAGACATTTTTATTGACAGTGAATAAAACTGAAAATGTGTTTGATGTTGTATTGTCAGTTAAATCAAACATGCACACACACACACACACACAACCAGGCAGAAACAAGAAGTCAGTAGCTTCAAACCTCTGAAATTAAACTCCTGCCTTTATGTAATTCACTAGCCAGAAATCTGCTGCTGTCACTTTTCTTCAGTGAAATAAGCAACTCCATTGTTCCCTTCAGTGAAAGAATGAAACAATCAATCAATACATCAAACACACAAACTCTATTGTCCTACAAAAAAGAAATGTGATGTGCAGCCAGTAAAAACCAAGGTAACAGGATACTCAAAACAAAATAAAATAGTAATGATAATCACAAATAACTGTAAGACCATGAAAACCAAACAAAATAGCTATGAAATAACAGCATTGTAAAACCAATTTAATGTATTACTTTGAACCGTCCTATTTAGAACTAATAAGCAGTATAAACATGTAATAAATACTACTACTACTACTACTACTACTACTATTAATAATAATAATAATAATAATAATAATCTCCTTCTTCCAAGGGGAGCTGGAGCAGTGGTCAGCCTTCTATGGTGACCGGGGACCAAATCCAGTGCACATGCCCTGTCCTGTCTTGGTCAAGGACAGGCAGGATAGCAACGCACAACCGGGGGCAACTTAGGGTTCAGTGTCGTCTTGCCCAGGGAAACTTCGACATGTGGACAGGAGGAGCTGGAATCAACCTCAGGGATAAAAGTCAACAGCTCTAATTCCGGAACCAGAGCTACCTGACATATGGCCGGGAGCTGAATTCAAACAGCCAACCTCAGGGTTGAAAATCCACAGCTTAACCTCCTGCGCCACACCCCGCATATAATAACACACTTTAATGTAGCTGTAAGCAGATATGTATTTTTAAGTCTATATAAGTTAACAAATTTAATTCAAACATCCATCCAACTGGGTAATCAGTGAAAGTAAAACATAAAACACAGCTGTAAAAAGTATATTAATGTATTCATTTGGAGAAGTTATAATTGTTGAAAATACTGTACATTAAAAAACAGTTTATTATGTTTTTTCACTACTTATAGATGATGAATAGGGGATGTTAAAGTACAGTGTTACCCAATTTAAGAAGAATAAGGAGTATAAAGAAATCTGACATTCTAAAGTGAAAGTGGTGTGAAATACAAATGTATGTGATAAAGTTTGTGGTGGAAGTGAGGCTTGTAAATCTTTATCACAGGAAAGAAACAAGTTCTGTTCAAAATACTCTGCTTTTTAGGACTCAGTAACACGTGGCATTTAAAATATATAAATATTTAGGACCTTGCCCCAAGTCATGAATATAAATGACAAATATGAAAATGCATGCAGAAATTGAGGCCAAGAAATGTCTTTAGTGTTGCACAGACTGCTAGTTAAGTCATAACATGAAAATATTGTAATAAAATGAATGTCATTTTATGATATTTTATTGTTAGAATGATCAGTGCTGCTGTATGTTTAGTGTAGCTTCACTTTGTTTCTGTTGCTAAAGGACTTTATATTCATCTCAGTGCACGTCTGTATCTGACCGTTTTCAAATGGACTGTTTTTCGGAGCTACTCCCCGTGCACTCGCACAAGCTCAAGACATGCACATTTTCTTTGTACATGAATGGCGATTAGCGCGGCTCTGCCAATCACTATAATTTACATTAAATTTGAAATTAATTTCACACTTTTTTCTCTCTGTAATTATGTCAACAGCTGCTGTGAAACCAAGCTGCACACATGAATTTTAATAGCTGTTTCTTTTAAATCCCTCTGAACTGAAGGGAAAAACACGACATTATGGCAATATTTCTGTTATAAGCTGGCAAGGATTTAGTCTTAGGGAGGGAAGAAGAAATTGATCATAAAGTATCCCCAGCTTCACTCTCACAAAAGCACAGAACTGTCCCTCCATTCATCTGTCTGCCAACCACTGAGTATTGAAACTTACAAATATATTTCTCCTTTGTTAAGGCCTTCGTGACATATAATTAAATGTTAAATGACAAGGATTTAGTTTAAGTCATAATATCATGTCATACTGTTCACAGGCAGTGTTGTTTTTCTAGGTTTTTAAAAAAAAATCAAAAAATGTGTTTATAATATGAAATTTGTTTTTTATATATGCCTCATGTGAATATGTGTACAAATGTGTATGTAGGTGTATATACTGTACATACTGTACATACTGTATATATATATATGTATATATATACATATATATATGTATATACAACTTATATATTTTTTATATATTTTTATTTTTATCTCTCGGCATTGTGTTAAACAGCATTTCGATCTCCCTGTCTGTATCTCACACACAGATGATTGACAATAAAGTTGACTTTGACTTTGACTTTGACTTGACTAAAAATGAACTGGATCAAAGCATAAATGTATATATTAAAATGATCTCTTCATCATAACAAAAGCATTCCTTGTTGTTTTTATGATCTCTACACTGAGGGCCATTGAGCCACTCACAATACCTGGAGCCCTGTATTAGGTGCCCCATGCAGTGACAATGGATTCAGTCTGCTGTATGTGTCTGCTTCTCTCTTTATCTCCATGTCACTGTTAAGGCTTTAAAGATTGCACCTGCTAGGCCCCCACAGTCCTGTGCATTAACAAACCTGGCCCAGCCCTGCGTGCGGCCCCCTCCCTGCTGGGCCCGAACATTAGACACAGATAGAAACGTATCTCTTCGGTCAGTATGCATGTTTCACTGCGTGTGTGTGTGTGTGAGAGAGAGAGAGAGAGAGAGAGACAGGGAGGATGGGAGAGAGAAAGGGGACGGAAATTAAGGAAAAAGGAGAGAGGGTGAAGGAGACAGAATGAGAGGTGGGATCAAAGGGTCAGGATTGAAGCAGTCAAGCTCTCGTCTCCACACAGCAGGGGCCCACGACCAGCAGCCCGGCAATTACACAGCCATTTAGGACAGAATCAGAGGGAGGGAGGCCACAACCCCTTAAAGCTCACAAACAAGATCTTAGCGGAGCCAAATGTTTTGTCAGGTTGAAAGACAAAAGTGCAAATGAAAAGCTAAAATTGTAGAAAAGTGTAGGAAAGGTTTTTCCACTTCAAATGCAATTTTGATTCGTTTATGGAGTTTTCCATGAATAAAATCGTTGCTGTTTTCATTTCATGTACATTTTCATATTTCAGATCTTATTTTTTTAAATTTAAATTTGAATTTCTCTTTTCAAAAGTACATAATAATAATAATAAGAACTTTATTGATATAGCACCTTTAAAACAGAGTTTACGAAGTGCTTTGACAGACAAAACCAAGAAAGGATACTCAAGATAAATAAAGTTATGAAAAATAAAGCAAAACAAAGGCAAGATAAAGATGAATGATTAATAAAAACAAACAAAAAGAATTAAAGCCAATAGAAGCGATAAAAGGACAATATAAAAATGACATCACATGAAAGCAAGCCCATAAATTTGGGTTTTAAGAAGTGATTTAAAAGAGGTTACTGATTCTCCACCTAAGGATCTAAGGCTGCAAACTGGCTCCTACGGGGTCAGCATTTCTGATAGATAGCTGATATATAGCTTGGGGCCAGACCCTTGCTGCAACTTCTTGTCACCACTGTTCTCTTCTTGCTTCAGTTAACTGGCATCATTTATGACCCTCAATTATGACTCATAATGTGGGATGAGGTGATGGGATGTGTTACTATTGAGATAAAACATTATCATTGATTATAACATAATAAAAAGAGAATTAATGAGAAGAGTTAAAGATTAACAGATCAGAAATGTATCATGTCAAACTCCCCCGCTCTGCCTCTCTGCCTCACACACACTCAACCCCTTTTTGTTCCTTATACATGTGCGTGTGTGTGTTTGTGCAAAGGCGGGGTTATCGATGTTAAGTCAGTTGATGAAACGAGCAGGTCATCAACTTCTTCACAGCCGCCTCAACGGTATCCAATCAGACTAAAGATCTATTGATTAGCGGGGTATGAAAACGAGGTGCTGGTGGTGACTCGTGTGCAGAGGGACGCAGAGCCCAGGTGATAATAACTGTGGCCTCCTCTGCACTCCCTCCTTGTCTCGCTTCATCATGATCACGCTGGCTTTAAACATCTTCTCCAGGCCGCCTGCTGTTTTCTCACTCTATCTCGCACTCTGTCTCGGATAAACACACATACACACACACACACACACACACACACACATGCATGCACACACACACACACACACACACACACACACACACACCATCCCCTTCATGTCTCTCGAAATTAGTCACACTGACGTTCACAGACATAAAGCACAAAGAACAATTGATTTGGAATTGGTCCTCTAAATAACAACATTATGGAAAGGATCGCTACAGAGACCAGGTTGTTAAAGAGTAAGATCATTTTGTCTTCCTGCAACAACTCAGCCCTTTGCAAGATTTCCTTTCCATAATGTTGCCAGACACTACAAATAACAATCTGAGCCTGTCAGTGGCAAAAACAAACACTTTTAGTGGACATACATTTCACAGGCGCAATTGCCCCCAAGGATTACTTTTCAGTCCAGCTATCCATTCGCAGATGCCTGCGGAGATCTATTGGGCCAATTCCAAAACTTTAGGAGTTTCCTTTTAACAGCCATAGGCCAAAATAACACAGGCTGTCATGTCGCTCAAACTTTACACAAGGAATTCATCTACAGTCTCAAATGGTCTCATGTTTTAAATGTAACACAAGTACTGTATTAAACATTAACCCACATCCAGAGACGTTATATTAACTGACACCTTGACATCAGACGTCACCATCACCACCTTTCGTTTGCTGGGAAAAAGCATTTGCTTGTATCTGTCACTGCATGCCAGATGAGTTTGCATGAAAAAAGCCACAACGGACGAGTTGAACCAATGTGCTCTCTGTGTTTTCTCTCTGGACTTCTCCTTTCTCTTTTCAAAATGAATTGTGAAAAATATTTGAAGTTTTATGTCAGCAAGCATAACCTCCCTCAGCCTGGTGATGAAATAAAACACTACCTGTGTACAGAGTTTTATGGAATGAATGATGAAGAGGAAAACGAGAATAAAAATTGAAGCAGATCAGATGATGCTATATGAAGAAAGTTCAGTCTAGAGGATCAGAGATAAAAACTGTTAGAATAAGTTGGGATGCAACTAATGATTATTTATCGTATTGCTTGTATCTGTCACTGCATGCCAGATGGGTTTGCATATAAACTGCCAAAAGAGACGAGTTTGGTGTATAAAATGTCAAAGAACAGTAAAAATAATACCCATCCCACTTTCTTAAAGCCCAGAGTGTCATCTTTAAATTGCTTGTTTGTCCGACCAGCAGTCCAAAACCCAAAGATATTCAATTTACTATTACACAAGACAAACTTCACAAACGAGGAGCTGGAATTATGGAATATTCAGCTGAATCATTTGGCCTTTTCACTCCTGCCTGTCCCCATGTGACCATTGTGATTTTGTCCTTAACCATCATTGCGTGTGTGTCAGTGTGTGTAATTCCCAACTCTTCTCAGTGACTCACTGAGACTATACCTCTCTAAGTGTTAATGATGAACCCACAGTCCTGGAAACAAGCCCTTTGTGATGTGCTGTGTGTGTGTGTGTGTACGTGTGTGTGCATTCTGTTGTAGTCTCCCAAATGATGCTCAGCACAGCAATGGATCCTAACGGAGTCAGCTCTTTGTTACAGACAATTAAACTCAGCTCTGGTCTGTGCCCCCTGCCAGACAAACAACCACACTTGCACAGATGTGCACTATCCACCTACACACACACACACACACACACACACGCACACATACACATGTCATAGAATAGACATTGTAACCACAAAAGTGAGGTTCAAATACCACTCAACCTCACGAGGGAGGCTGGTGACCTTTACCATATCAGCACAGCCTGTCCCTCTCCTCCCATCACTCTATAGCGCTCTCCTTCTCTTCCCCCCTCCCTTTTTTACTTTTTCCTCCATCATTCCTCTCATCCACGTACACCTTATCAGGCGTCCTCATCCCTCTCTCTCCCCAGAGAGCTCTGCTCCTCGCTCTGTTCCACCAAACCCACCCTTCCCCTTCACATCTCCCTTTCATACCTTGAACCTCTCTGACAGCAAGGGCAAGTTTTCATCTATCCATCCGTCATATCTGTCACAGCCACTTTACACCCACTAAACCCCATGTTGAGAAATAATTACCGTCTTAGTATATTTTATAAAAACAACAGCAGCAACAAGGCAATGAAGACAACACTGAACAAGACTTTAGATATGTAATTGATCATGGCTCTGATGGAAACAGCATTTTGGAGTAGGACATAACATTTGGTGGGATCCCTCAAAGTGGAAAGTGGTGTGTTTCAGCAAGCTCACTACTGGCTACCTAGTTGTAGGGGATTTCAAGCCTGTGCAAGATGATTTTCACACTGACATGACCCTTATAAGGGTAAGACAGATTTGATTTGTTTTTTTTAAAAAGCAATTAAATTTCAGTGGAAGGTAGCTACAATTTATCCTAATATGCTTCAGAATACTACAAAACAACTGGACTGGAAAACATTTCTGTACAGCACATTATTTCTGCATTAAACAAGATATATCCAGGTTAATGGATTAACTAGTTCAAGTCAGTTTCACATCTGTGTAAGTTGATTTTCACACGGAAATAACAAAATAAATATGCACAATATACAATGTAATCAAAGCAATTTTCACTTTTGCTTTTCCCCTCCTTCTGCAAGAGAGCAAGCGTAAAGTTATAAGGCATCAAGTAGTGGTGTTAAAATGTCTACAAACCACTATCATGGTATTAATAAACTGAGATTTTGACAGATTGAATATGTTGAATAAAGAGGTGGTTATGGTGATGTCCGCGTCTGTGAATCAGATCAAACACTGAGACTGATCAGCCTTGTTTGTATGACAATAAACTTCTCAGTCAGTTCCTCAAATTTATTTAAACAGATAGTTAAATGAATCAGTTGGGACAACGAACACCCCTAGAAGCTGCTGAGGCCAGACGTGAAGAAGTGGGCTAAATCCTTGCAGGCATTTCCCCGTGTGAATTCTCCTCATGGCCTCTCCAAGCTGCCTCCCTCTGGTTTGCTTTTCTCCCCTGTCTTTCTCTGCATAGACCTGTAATGCACACTGCCCATGATGAGCTGAAAAGAGGGGGAGCCAGTGCAGGAGAGAGGCAATAAGAGAAACTGAAAATCAGGCTGGGAGAGGATTACAAGAACTCAGACAGAGGGGGGAGAGCAAGGGACAGGGTGCATGGAGGAGGAAATGGGGGGGGGAGTTGATAGTTTGAGGGGTCGAGCATCACCTGGTATTCCTTTCACAAAGGAAAATGCCTAGAGAAAGGATAATAAAATAGAGAGAAGTCGCAGAGCCTTCTGTTGCTGACAGGAGCCGTGTATGTGCCCTGCGAGAGGCGCGTGTGTGTTTGTGTGTGTGTGTGCGCGTGTGTGCAAGTGTGTGTGATGAATAATTCATGGCTGTTCATTAAGGAGAGAAAGTGTGAGTGAGTGATTGAGTATGGATGTGTGTGTATGTGTGCACCCTTCGCTGCTCTGCACCACGTTGGCTGCCGTGTGGCTGCCATCTGGCTTCACGCCATCAGAGTGCCACCCTCCAAAGCCCTCGCTCTTGCAAACATGGCAGCATTGGAGGGGAGAGAGGGAGGTGGTAGGTGGTGTGTAGGGTGAGGGTGGAGAGATGGGGAGGGTGGAGGGAAGGGGACATAGCCTCGAGTTAACTTCTCCATTTCACTGATATCATATGACGTCCACAGTCTGGTAAAGAGAGATGTGCAGTTGGATGTGAAGCGCAATGACAGTCCATCACATGTGATGCAAAGTGATGCACTGTCATAGACCTCCTTCTCTGTTTCCCTCCTCCTCTGCCTCTATTCATTTCACGTAGGCTTTGACCCTTTTGACATGGATCTGCTGCTGTTTTGTGCCAATAGTCTCTGTGCACCGCTAGCACAAACACTGTAGAGTTGGTTGAAATATCTGAGCTTCCATTTTTTTTGTTGTGGATGTATCTATTTTTGAATGACTATGGTAATGTATTGTTATAGTGTAAATAGCTAAACACCTCCAAATCAAGAATAATTATTGATAACATGCTTGATCCTCTGTGTCACGTTTTTCTTGCAAGGGACTGCATGTTGACTTCTATGGTTATTGTTTTGTTATTGTCCTGCTGATGAGAGCAGCTGTGTGCAGTGTCTCACCTGTGCATTCTATATATAGTGGCCGGGGGAAACAGTAATCTCTGATTCTGAAGAGATCCTGAGAGCTTTGTTTGTTTCCAAGTTTTGTTTTATCATAATGTTGTTATACCCAAATTCTGATTTATTTCAGCTTTTTTTCTCTCTCTCTCTCTCTATTTAGCTTTGGTCATGATTTTATATAGGTAATAATAGAAAACGGCCTATGTGGCATTATCAAACGGGAAGAAGAAGAAGTCATGGCAAGGAAGACAAAACTCAGCCAAACTTGTTTGGAGGAGAAACTTGTTTCACTGTGCAAGAAAAGAATATTACCGGCATTTCAGGTACTCTCACTCTAAGTTGTACCACAAAATAAAGAGGTAAACAGTTGACGTGCCTAAAACTGGTAAGATCAAATGACTGGTCATGTTAACCCGCCAGACATTCCTAGATCTCACCACTTACTTTGGTGAGCGCAAAACTGACAGAAATGATGACAATATATTGGAACGATCCTTTAAAGATGTAGCTACATAACCGTGCACTTACATATGTACAGGTACAGAGACAATTTCAAGAATGTATTTCTACCTTTCCTTCATCCCTCCCTTTAACTCACAGTCCCACCAGCAAAAGTTCCTGTATGGCAGCTTCCTACACTTTGCCCTCTGCTCATGCACATGGCTAGTGGCCATGACAGATGACTGAGTGTTTGTAAGTATGAACTGTATGCAATGTGTGTGTAATCAACACAACCAGCTATGGTTGCAAGATATCATCCTAAAATGAGATGCCAGGTGTTTGTTTGTGTGTGTAGTGTATGTCTCTGTGTGTGTGTGTGTGTGTGTGTGTGTGTGTGTGTGTGTGTGTGTGTGTGTGTGTGTGTGTGTGTGTGTGTGTACCCTATTTATCCAGGGAAACGTTGATTGAGCATAGATCATGCTCTTTTTCAGCAACTCGTGCAGATGTACACTTGATGACACCTGATTAAAAGAGCCACCGTTCTTGAGTGTTGGCAAGTAACCAGCACCACTTGACCAGCTGGAGGAGGTTGCCTGCCTTGCACAAGGGCAACTCAATTAGTGGGAAGAGCATTTACTATACTCTTTTCCAAACAGGCATTAACAGCCTGACTGTGGATTTTAAAGGTGTGATCACACCTTTTTGAGTCTGTTGCCTTTGGTCTCAACCACAGATGAAAAATCTGTTGCATTTTCCTTCTCGGTTCATTTAAGTTCACACTGCCCAATTACAAGTGAACCGGGGCTTGTAAACAAAAGTCAGATGGACTCACAAGTAACTGGTTTATTAGACGGAGTTTTGGCAACCTGTCATCCTGCAAGATTATAGATCTCTGCAGCCAAGGAGCGAGAGGGGGGAGGAGTTCCTTTATGCTTAACTAAGCATTGTGGACTTGTCTGCACTTTTTGCCACAATTTAGCATCTCCGGTCTTCATAGGAGATAAGAGGGAACAAAGCTGACTACAGTGATCAGTACAGGCTGTCGTTTGCCCTCGGTTCATTTTGTTATGCTAGGCTTTCCAAGCATGAGTAACTGCTGGCTATCCGATGTCAACATCCGTTTCCTTGTACCCATAAAATCGGATGAAAAAAATGACCAAACAATGGACAGCATGTTCATGAGAATGTTTTTTGGGGCCATTCCTTGTAGTTAGCTCAGATTACATTCCCTGTTCTAACAAACTATCAAACTCAGTTCGCTAGGAATTGGACCTCATCAGGTTTGCTTTGAATCATACTGTTCTTACCTGACAAAACCAATAGAAGTAAAACATAGAAAGGGTGTTTTTTCACACTTAAAGCCAGTTAAAGAGACTTTTCCTGACCCAAGAGAGCTAGGTTTTCCCGAGAGTCAGGTATGTAAGTGTGAAAGCTGTAAACAGACTCCAAAACGGTTGTCAAGGATTTGCTTTTTGGGAATTCTGATGTGGTGCCATGAAGTCCTCACAAAAGTGTTTCACATAGGACTGGTGATTAATACAAGAATTGTACTTTGATGATGACCTTAGTGTAATATTTTAGTATTAATTATTTTGTATTTTTGTCATTTTAAAAGGCTTCCAGGCAAGCTGTATTTAAAAAGAATTCAGGGAGAAACATTCAAGCACTTTCAAGGTACCAAAACCAAACATTTCCAGACTTTCATTTCAAATCCTTTATCACCACATATAAATTGTTACTATAAATGCCAGGAGACAACAAACAAATATGAAGGCGGGATCATTTCATTTAGAATATTAAAATATTTTTGGATTACACGAGTGTTTATGTAGATGAAACACCAGATTATGTTGAAAATTAAGTATTTTTCAAGGAGTAAATTGGAACGCAAGCATATTCCTTACCTTGAAAACATAGTTAAACACTGAGCATTTTGCAAACTTTCATGACTTTGAACAACCTCTGTTTTTGAAGTTTATATTGTACATATTTGAAGAGTTTGGTCTCATGAAATGCGTAACAGTGGAACACAGTTCTTTGCTTCAAATATTAGCTTCATTATGATCTTATGTGATTTTGCATTACCATGACATTGACGTGGGAAAATACTGTCATGATAATAACCATATCATCCAGCCCTAGTGTCACAAATATTTAAAAAAACTGTCATATTGTATTGTAATGCTGCAGTGTTGTGCAATACATCCACGATTTGAACGGAGTTTCGTGTATACTAAAACTCCCACTCTTAAAGACTAAAAGACAGAAATCTGTATCAATCCAAACGTGCTTGGTGTGAACACACACCAACTGTTGATCTTTCCCACACCTACAGAGAATCCTATTTCTTAGCCTAATATTGCATTATCTAGGAGTTTTTTTTTATCTGCGATCACAAAAAGAAATAGTCAAAGAAAGCTGGGAGAGGCATGAAAGACGATGGAAGAGGGCAGAGGAGGAGAAGAGATGTAGCCTGATGATTGTAAACAGTTCCCGCTGCCAGGCCCCTGGGTGGGCCACACATTCACTAACTTTATCTTATTGACACACAAACACACACAAACACACATAATACTCTGCCCCGTTGTGCCTCTGTCCAACCCTCCTGGTACAAACCGTTCCAGGAACAGGAGGGTGAGAGACGGTGATGGAGATAAAGTAAAGAGCAGGGAGGGTGAAGGGGTAAAGAAATGCAATACCGAAAGATAGATCAAATTGGACTGTTGTTTTCTCAGGAAAGACGATGAGGTGAGAACGATTCAATGGGAAGATATATGAGAATACAATGAAGCACATTTTAATTGCAACCATCCAACCAGGTAAAGCAAAGTTAAAGTCAGGTGAAGAAGTCAAACTGTTGAGATGACACGAGAGCCTGAGAGGCATTTATCAAAATAACAGCTGAGAGAAAGAGCCATGTAAAATCATCTCTCTCTGTAAAAGACAGATAAGTGGCAGTGAGAGTAGACCACTAACCAATAGCATCCTGTGTGGGTTCGTTCAGGGTCATGACCCTGGCCCTCCCTCCAATTACAAGCACATGTCCTCCACAGCTTGGCAACAGCCAAATATCTTGGTCAGCTTTGGCTTGCAGCAGTGTATGTTTGTGTGTGTCTCTATGTCCTTCATATTAATGGCCGTTACAATCATGACCAATGGTCCACATGACGGACAATATTTTGGACAATGGTTGCAGGCAATGTTTTGTGTGCATAAAATGTATGTTCACATGGGAAAATTAATTGCTTGCCATGTGATTCTTGATTCAGGATTGATGCATAAAATGTCTTTATGCCTCCAATGCCCGGGGCTGGCTAAAGAGCACCACCAGATCTTTAGTTTTTACTTGGTCCTATGCACGTGAGTGAGATTCTCACGGATGATAAAGTTCCTCTATTTCACACTGATTAGCTGATGTCTTAATTTCTATTTTACATCAAAGTAGAGATCGGAGCAGAGTCTTCTCACACTAAGACTAAGCAGTCTTCTGGGATTTTCCATCAATCCACATGGACATATTCGGGAATAATACTGTAAATGCATGAATTACTATTACAAAAAACAAATGGTGACCATAAACAGTATCAAAACAGGGGGTTGATTTCATTAAAGTCTTAAAGATCATAACTTTAAATACTGTTTCTTAGTCACTGTTCTAAAAGTAAAATAATGATTTGTAGTTACAGTCTTCCACATAGAAAAATCCAAGTTCCACACAGTCAGGCATTATTTTGCATTTAAAAATGTTGGATTGGTATTAGTCAGTTAGTCAGCATCTTATCTGAGTACCTTGTTTATATCAGATTTAGTATTGGCAGTAAGAGAAAGTTGGATTGGTGCATCAGTGCATGCTTTAATCGCTGAATGTCAGTTCATCTGACATTTTTATGATATATATTATAATTATGCTACTGTTAATGTGGTCACACAGTGAGAAAAAGTTCAGATGCATCAAGATGTGCCCAGACTCATATCTAATTGTGTCATACCTTGAGATGCCCCTAGTGTGAGTGAGACAAAGAGCAGGAGCAGGCAGGTGGGCGAACACTCTGGTGTCAACTGAAAATACTTTAAGGACCCTCTGACGTATAGTAGTGCAGGGCGTCCAGTGATACACAGTATGCACATACTTCTGCCCAGAGACAACAGAGAGAGAGGGTGTGTGTGTGTGTGTGTGTGTGTGTGTGTGTGTGTGTGTGTGTGTGCACGTGGTAGTTTTCATGTCTGGGCATGTCTGCTCCCCGCCTGCTACTGGAGACATTGGACCCTGGTAACAGAGCTCTCAGGAAAAGATCATCACCATCTAAATACACACCCAGCCACCCACAAAGACTGTTTCATCCATCTGGTCTTGAACTGGACACTCAAAAAAATGATAACAACAACAACAACAACAACAACAGAAGCAATAACAGTAACAGAAACAGCCAAGAATAACATGAACAAATCTGTTCATATGAGCAATAATGACCAACAAACAGTGAATCATCTCGCCTTCGGTCTTAGACGCCCACCCAACCTCTGTACCTAATGGTCAAATCACACCTAAACCTCTCCTATCTCAACCATCCACCCCCATTACACACACAAATAAACAGCTGTTCACTATCATTATCCCCTCCATCTATGTCATTCACCCCCCAAACCCCCACAATGTACCCCATTTCTCTCACCAACACATGTAAACAACCCTCACATACCCTCCACCCCATTTCAAAGATCCCCTCGACCTAACCCTCCCCCTCTTGACCCAAGACCCAGCTATCTAGGCTACCAAACACATGCACACACACAGATAGACCTTTGCACAAAAACACACTCTCAACCCTACATGCATATGCAACATAAACATCCAAGCAATGCCCCTGCCCCCTCCCCAACTCTGAGGAATGCGTGGACCAGCTGGTGGAGAAAATAAAAAACGAACAAGCATACCAAAATAGGAAATGCATCAGCAGGGGCCTATCAGAGGGTTTTATCAGGCCAGTGGCAGCCCCACTGAGAACCTGGGTGGCGCCGCATGCTGATTGGCTGATCAAAGTAGCAGCTGTGTCATTACAGGTCAGGAGGTCAGGGGTAATCAAGAAAGGTTACGAGCATGCTCGTGCATCGTTGTGCACGTGTGTTGCCATGGCTATCTAAATAAGGGGAACCTGGAGGAAATGTGGGAGGAAATGAGGATGATGAGAGAAGATGCTGCAGAGAGAGATAAAGTATCAATCAAAGACAACAGAATGGAGACAGAGAAAAGGAAAGACCATAAGCTCTCCGGACCTAACTGTGTGTTCATACAGCTGAACTGTGCTGCTCATTTGTTGATATTTTACACTGGATCTCTGTACTGCTCAGCTATTGTGATACTTGTCCCGCTTGTCTCTCGTTTTCTTTTCTTGATAAAAATCACCAATAAACATCTGCTGTGGCAATACATCTGCAGCACAGTCGTCCTATTAAAGCTTGTATCCTCTGAAATTAATTGGGCGTTAAGAGTCAAACGTGTGAGACAGAAACAACAGAGAGCCTCGACTGAAGCCATTCAAAAAAAGGTTTGCGTGTGAGGTTCCAAACCAGCTGGTTAAGACCCTGCTCTGTTCTCTAGAATTCATGTTCTCTCTCCACTGAGCTCTTATGAAACCTACATGTACACGCATACACTCACACACAGGATTTTACTTAGAAGTGAATTTTCCAAATCAGGAGACACATAGGGAGATAGGGGGCGTTTCAGTGAAGCTTGATTGCCAGGAAAAGCCTCTCCTTTTATTGGTCTCATGCACCACCAGCAACGTGCACGTGTGCGCGCGTGCACACACACACACTAATTAGCCCATTCCTTCCTTCCGAAGATTTATACGCCTGCCTGCTGACAGATACATTTAGGTGAAAGTAGGGCTACATGACTCTGGATAAAAGGAGAATTGTGATATTCCCGCTCAGACATGATACTACAATTTTCTCTTCCAATTCTTAGTAAAAACATGTCATAAACTTGTTGCCTCTGTGACATTCACTGTGCCTATAAGAGCTCACTGGACATAGTCATGCATCGAAAAACCGTTAAACGGTGTTTGTGCAGTTAGAGAGCAGAGGTTTTCTGGCAGGGTTTAATTGGCCTTGATAGCTTCATCATATTGCATTTTCTATTTGATATTTAAGGTGATTGTATAAAATAGTGGTGTTTAACTGTGGAGCAGAACATTGCTGTTTATGTGCTTTTGACTGTCATCATCGTCTTTCTATCCACAAAATGTAGACAACAGAATATGATCCTTTAACCCTTTAAGTACAAGCACAATTATGCCAGAACTGGGGTTAGATAAATGTGTTTCCTCACCATCATAAGCATTGTTTCATTGATTTCAGACTAATTTTGCTTTAACCTTTGATGTTGATACATACAGTAGCTTTTTATTTTTGTCCTTTACGTTACATGTTTTTGTCCTGCCCTGTACGAGCTGATAAGGCTCACGTGACCGACAGAGGTTGTCGCTAGTGTACTATATAGTATAGTATAATGCTATACTATAGATAACACTAATGTAAGAAAATATAAAGAATAGAAAGTTTCTTTTATTATATCATTTTTCGATAAATCTTCTGCCTGGAAGCCACGATATACTGAATACTGTATTAATAAAATGCAACACCTAAGGGCACAAAATGTTAGCGTCTTTTGACAGTGTAATCTGCGTCCTGAGAATTCATGGTCAACTTGTTTTTGTGCATTTTATTTTAACATTACTAATGTCCATAGTAGTTAGTTAAAATGGACATGGCAATGCTAAGTTATCTGAAGATGATAACCCTGCCTACTGGAAAATTAGAATTGTTTTTAACCAATTAATCCCACAAGGAATAAGAGAAGTAGAGTCTCAAATTTCTTGCATTTCTTGCACTTGCATTGTCCATTCCCTCTAATCATTTTGATTGGTGTGCTTAAGGTTTACAGCCTAGCTAGCTACTGTATTCTAGGCATAAAGGATAAACACTGTTACATAACAATTACTAGTGGTATGAATTCAAATTGCAATTTGATGAACACATGATGAATCATCCAGCCCTATGTGAAAGAGAAAAATGAGACAAACACAAAGGAGAAGACAGCACTGGGGGAAAAGTGGCAGAAGTTTAAAAAAATGTTAATTGGCATGATAAGCAAGGGTGAGGCAGCACAGGGAAGGGAAGGAAGCAGAGCGGCAGACGGACAGACAAGGCTGGGTGAGGAAAGCCTGTGTTTGCGTGACAAGGTGGAAAGGAGGAAGAGGGAGGGAAGGAGAGGGGGAGCCATCATGATCCAAATAGTTGAAAATAATAAAATTCCACACAGATAAGCAAGATTTCCCTGTCGGCCCGACCGCCTGATTCAGCACCTCCAGCTCAGAGCGGAGAACAGGAACGGGAGGAGTGGCCCCCCATCCTGTACCCCTCAGCCAAGCCAGATACACACAGACACAGATCTATTGTTAAGCAACAAGAAGTCAATAACAGATAGGAGATCTAGTGAGAGAGCTCTAGCAGGCTAGTGAGAGAAGCTGTACAGCAAAACGTTGCCATCTAGTGTCAGTCAAACAGAGAGGAGAGACAGACTTGACCCCAGCTTCCCTCTCATGATAACTCTCAATACAGCTGTTCCTTTCTCTCTCCCCTTTTCAGCTGTGTCACAACTCCTCTATGTTTGCCACTCGGTCTCTCCCTGTGTTTGTTTGTTTCTCTCCCTCCCTCCACCCCTCTCCGTTCTCTTTCACTTTGAGTGATGCCTTCCCCGTGGATCGAGTGGGGGTGGAGAAAGCAACAGTAAGAAACACGAGAAATGAGCAGTTTGAATGACTCTACCACTTATTCCACAACTGTTGGTCCAACCTCATGTCTTGTTTTGTTCTGTGGTCGCCGGGTCAAGATATCGCTTTAGGGAACCGAGCACCGAGTGACCGTGGCCCTGGAGAGAAACACTGACAGCTTATTTACTATGAAAACATGGCCACCAGGCACACAAACAATAATACTAGTGGCTAAATGAGCTCTGTGTGTGTGTGTGTGTGTGTGTGTGAGAAGAGCTCTGCATTTAATATGTGCAAATGTACCCACAAAAGTAGAAAATCTAAATCTAATCTAAAGCATATAAGATATGTGTAAATGAGTCCTCAGATGTGGAGAACTAGCTCGTGACTACTATCAAAAAACAGTGACATCATTGGTTTATGTGTAAACAAAACTAGCCGCTAACTTCATGACTACTAAAGGTCGGCATCGTGACAACACCTTGGACCATCTGTGTGCCTGCTCTCCCTTCTGCTGCAAACTTTTCACTCATCATCTACTTTCACCCTTATGCAGACTCTCCTCTGTATGAAGTGAGCTTTTGTCCACAAACTCTGTTGAATGGAGCTTGTGTGGGATTTGTGCAACCACACCCCACAAAAAGAGAGACTTGCGGAGACGCTTGCAGACTCCCAGCTATCCCAGATGACTGACGATCCACATGGACTTATCTGGACTAATCTCTGTGTGATTTCATTAGGTGTATACAAACTGTCAAACAACCATTAACTAGTATGGATTTTTATGCTAAAAGGTTGCAAGTATCCCACAGGTGCCTGGACGTGCCATGCACTGTCCAACATGCAAAAAACACAAACTGCAGCTCCTCCTTTCTGATCTCCGTTGAAAACAACTCGAGGAAAATGTCTGAGATTCCTGTCTTTACACGAACACCATCACAGACTTTCAAGAAAAAAATGGAAAACCTTCACTTATCCGTTAACAAATCTCTCCTGCTTAATGAGAAAATAAAGTTAAATTAAATTAAAATAAATCAAATAAGTTCCAGTACTAAGATCCTAAAAAGCCAGGGTTTGTCACTGGCGTATGGCGTCAGATTTCTGTCAAAAGTCGATGTGCAATAAAATATGCTCATGAGTTAATAATAATAATAAACTTTATTTATATAGCACCTTTCATACAAGAAATGCAGTTCAAAGTGCTTTACAACAAAGATATTAAATGCACCAAGTGCTTTACAGAATAGAATGCCATAAAACAGGAATGCAAAACTTGAAAAAAGAACTAAAGAAAAATAAAACTTGAGTAATATTTAAGAGCAAGTAAAAAGCATTAAAGAGTATAAGAACTGGCAAACATAAAAATAGCATATTTAAAAGAAAACAGAAAAAACAGTTAAGAAAAGTAAAACCTGGAAAGCTAAATTTAAAATAATGTTTAAAAATTCATCCTTCACCCTGATCCTTTCCTCTTCCTCTCTTTCTTTTTTCTACTTCGCCTTTCTCTTGCATCTCCGTCTAAAATTTCAGACTTTTGTTTACTACAATAATTACACGTCTTGGCGTCTACTTCAACAGACAATGAGGTTACGTTAACACCGTTAGGTTTCCCCTCATCTGCTGCTTCGACAAACCAAGCACTCACACAGTGTACACGTCACTCATTCGCCGCGGTTTAGTACTTATTATTTTAATATATATAGTTATAAGTTGATGAAGGTTGATGAGAGAAAATCAGTCTAAATATATATATCAGGTTTTACAGTTATTTCTAAGATTCCTGTGAAAATAAAACAGTATCAGCTGAGGGCAGCTCATGAAGTCGTTACAACGGAACTCTATAGGAATACATGGTGCGGCGGCCCTGGGGCGCCAGGGCCAATCCCGCCCTCCTGCTGGCACAGGCACAGGTAGCGATTGGGCAAAGTGGTGGACGGAGTATACACCCCGGTCCACAGATTACAGCCGCTGGGCACCTGGCAGTGGACGCACCTGTCACCAGTTGCCTTAATCACGGTGCCAGCCACGCAACCAGGAAACACGGCTGGTATAAAGGCAGAGAAGAGACGAGGGCGAAGGAAGAACGCGGAGCTGGAGCTTGAAGGACGAGAGGAAAAAGAGACAAAACCCGACGCGATCAGAGAGGACTCGCGGCTGCCGACCAGGACCTACCCGTCTCGGACGTGGACGTGACTCTCACTAATCCCTAACCAGGAAGAACTTGACCGATTATAAAACGGACAACTTTTTTGCTGATCTGCCGGCTGGTGTGTGTTGATTGCGTTTTATCTGTCCTCTCCGCCTCTGGGCTGCCACAATGGCTCAATAGAGCTATGACTCTCTGTCAGCCTGTGTACAGTGCTGAACAGAAACCTGGGTTGTTCTTATTTTCCTAATGATGAGTAGTAGGCTGCCCTGGCATTATGGAGGGCCTTCCTGTACATTTAAAGACTATCTTTCCAGACTGAGCATGATTCCTCCAGATTGGCTGAATGCCATTTCCTTTCGAGTTTGTGTGTTATTTGCTTTCATTTATGGGTTTGGGAGTTATACCGTGGAGCTAATCTCCTTCTTGTTTTATTATTTTCTTTGTTAAAGGGGCAATAGAGGCAAGTGTCATTCGCAGGGAGTCTGCAGCACTATCGACAAGATGATCAATTTTGGCGGGACTAAAGCTAGCATAGGAGTCCTCTGTTAAATTGAGATATGGCACTGAAGTAAATGCCGATGGAATTGCTTCCTTCAATTTAGCTACAACACTTTCAGATAGACATCTACTGTAGGAATGTTTGCATAACGGCGTGTAGTCCAGTAATAGTAATTCAAAAGTTAATAAATAATTAACTGAAAAGATTATATTTATTTTGTGGGTTTTTTTCTGACAGTACATTGTTGCAGAAATCATAACTATAGCCTTAACTAACTTGGAAACACAGGGACGCTTGTCGTCGCAGGGTGGATTTCAGCTTGAACTGTAATTTCTGTAAAGAAATTTTGCTATTCGGGTCTCGCATTGTATTCGTTCTTTGCAATTTCTGGAGAAATTGTGGAATGAATTTTTTTAACTCCCTTCATCTTTGCGTCTTTGCCTGGAGAGTCTTCTGCACAATTGGGTTTCCAGCCTGTTTTTATACCTTACGTTAACTTTAAAATCGCGACAACCGCAGGTGTACCTTGTTTATGAGTGTCAATTTAAGGTTGTTTTCACAGATTCTGGTTATCTTGTTTCCGTCAGAGGTGTGTGTGTCGCGTTCGTTATCGGTACTTGGCATGACAGTTCTCACATTTACTGCACAAATCCGTTTGAGGAGGACGCGTGTCAGTTTCCCGCTGTTTGCTCTACCCCAGCTGAGTGTGATGACCTCTGCACGTGTAGCCACAAACTCGAGTGGGAAAAGGTTGAGAAGAGAACCTCGTGGTTGTGAAAACATAATGTGTAAACCGTTACTCTGTGCGCTGATGGATCATACCGTTGGGGCTGCGCAGCATGGCGTTATTGGTAACGGTGAAGATTTGGAAAGCAGATAGTATCACCATCTAAAAAGACTTGTGTGTCTGTTGAAATGACACTCGCAGGCGCTTCAGTGGTTCAATCAGGTGCACGCTCTGACTTTGGGTGTGTCCCCTCACGACACTGTGCATTGTCCAACCCTGTCCTGTAGCAGTAGTTCTAGCGGTTTACTTTCACTTGGCAGTCTTGATTTTATTTGTATATCTGTATGAGCGTGCTCTGAGCATATTGCGGTGCGGGTGACTAACAAGAATGACGTGTGTTAACACGTGGCAGTTTTTGCTGATGGTGCAGTTATGTTTCTGATATTGCTGACACAGTGAGGCGGGTGAGGGGGTGATGGTGGTCCCTATATTCTCCATTAACATCTATATGTGGAACTGTACTGTGCTGCTGTGTGTTCTTTCTTCCTGCTTTCTCTCTCACTCTACCCCTCTTTCCCTCTCCCTTTCTCACTCTGTCAACCTGAGGCAGATGACCGCCAACCCAGAGTCTGGTTCTGCTCAAGGTTTCTACCTGTTAAAAGGCAGTTTTTCTTTGCCACTGTCTCCTAGTGTTACTCATGGTGGGAATTGTTGTACATAAACAGCTGGACTAGACCTGCTGTGTATATGGAAACGTGCTATGAGAAGTTTTGTTATGATATGGAGCTATATAAATTGAATTGAGTCCTGTGAACTTTTTGTAATGTTTCCCTCTGTTACTTTTATCATGCTTTTTGCTCTGTTCTGTCCCCTTAAGCATGCCAGACACAAAGCTGTCTGTAGTGTTACACCCAAGGCTGGCTCTAGCAAGGGTGGGCAGTGCCCACCCAAACGAAGGTCTTGCCCACCCAATCAAAAACTCATTTTTTTATTTTTATGTCAGACTGCATAAATTTCGGTACTGTCTCGAACTTGCGCTCTGATTGGGTGGGCAGCCTACAGCCCGCCTACAAAGTCGCGCAGTTCCCCTTACTGTGGCTTTGCGAGAAGGTTTCTGTCAGTCCGAAGGAGACTAAGTGCCGCTAGCGAAGCTCAGTTTGACCTACTTAATATGATCACTTCCTGTGCGATCATCACACAGCAAGTGATCATATTAATCGATCATCGCATCATGTC
>JAVQJF010013949.1:0-24072 GCA_036023855.1 Gadopsis marmoratus | reverse complement strand
CACACACACACACACACACACACACACACACACACACACACACACACACACACACACACACACACACACACACACACACACACACACACACAGTGCTGTACAGTGTCATAATATTTACTTTACAGAAAATAATCTGGAATCCTGCAGCCACGAAGCAGCTGGACGGGAGACATTTCCATCGGGTCTCTAAAACGATACGAAGCTCCTCCTTGTGCTCATCTGTTCACTGCGACGACCATCAGTGTTGTTTCAGCGTCTTCGCAGCCGAAAAACCTGCTCCGCCATCATTTGACACGGAAGCTGGATGACGGACTGCGACAGTACACGGCGCCCTGCTATCAGACTGTGAGGCGTTTGCATCACAATTAACCTCCGATACATCAACTCCCAAATAAATAGAGCTGCACACGAGTGAGTGATCCAAATGATCTATTCCTAATGAATCGGTGTATTAGTGTGTCAAAGTTGGTCGATTTCTTAAATCAAGGTTCACTTACTTGCATTTTCCAGATCTTTCAGCCTCCTTCCACACACAGACTTCCTAAACCAGCGGAGATTGTTCTGTCTCCATGACGACTGAGGGGGGTTGAGATCTCCATGGAGCCGATGATGTATCTGTAAAGTCACTGACGTTTCCATGGAAACGGTGACAGCAGTGATAGTTCAGTTTATGGAAACAGTTTTTCACGATCTTCCAGTGACACTGACGACATGGTCCACTACATGTCAGAGAGCTGTGGGCTGCCGATGGTCCAGAGACCAGAGACCAGGTCCAGAGAGCAGAGACCAGAGACCAGGTCCAGAGAGCAGAGACCAGAGAGCAGAGACCAGAGAGCAGAGACCAGGTCCAGAGAGCAGAGACCAGAGAGCAGAGAGCAGAGAGCAGAGACCAGAGAGCAGAGACCAGGTCCAGAGAGCAGAGACCAGAGAGCAGAGAGCAGAGAGCAGAGAGCAGAGAGCAGGTTCAGAGAGCAGAGACCAGAGAGCAGGTTCAGAGAGCAGAGACCAGAGAGCAGGTTCAGAGAGCAGAGACCAGAGAGCAGAGAGCAGAGAGCAGAGAGCAGAGACCAGAGACCAGAGACCAGAGACCAGAGACCAGAGAGCAGGTTCAGAGAGCAGAGACCAGGTTCAGAGAGCAGAGACCAGGTCACAGGTCGACAGGGTCAAGGCTCATTGATGCTCGTGGGGAGTGAAGTGAAATATTAAATTATATTTTCAATCCACTACATTTGACACTTTAAAGTTACTTTGCAGATGCAGGTTTCCAAATATAAATCAATCCAATACCCAATAAATGATGAAGTATTATTTTAGGCGAAGCTAACGGCAGAATATAAAGTTCACCAGCTGCAACATTAAAGTGATGAACACATGAATGTATCGGTAATTATAATACAGTAATATAATATATATGATTGTGAAATTCTGCATGATGAGATCCTTTTACTTTTTTTACTTTTGGTGCTGTAAATATGTTTTGATGCTAGTACTTTTGAACTTTTACTTGTATCAGAGTATTTGTACACTGTAGTATTGCTACTTTCAGTAAAAGTAAAAGATGTGAGTTCTTCTTCCACCGCTGCCCAAGTGCAGGAACTCAAAGCTGCCCTAATCAATATTTTCATCAATGGATCCAGTGATCATTGGATGAACATGTGCTGCTCTATACTGTTATTTCTGTTGGTCGTTTTTTGGAAGTTTTTTTTGGACATTTTACAGAGGAAACGATTCAATCAGATGATTAATTGTCAATAATAATTGTTAGTGACAGTCCGACAGTGCAGTCAACTCACACTCTCTACAGCCGCATCAGACTTTTTTATATAAAAATATATGTTTTAAGCTCCTCTTTCGATTGGACAACGCTGTGACTGCGACAGATGTTGGACGTCACGTTTGTCCTGTTCAGTGACGTCAAAAGGAAGCAAAGACTCTTTTTCTTTGCCGTCGGAAACAACAGGGTTTATGGGAAATGTGGTCTTAATTTGTAGAATTGTGAGCACTGATGAAACTAGCTAGACGGAGGTTACCAGTAACCTCTGATTTATATTGATCATATACAAAGATGGGAGTGGTATATGAAAAGTCCTGAGTGTGGCGCTCTCTGCACCTTCGGCCCTCGCAGCATCTTTAATCAGATTTCCCCTCAGCGGGATCAGGGGATCCTGTGCGTGCAGTTTACAGTTTATTCCTAATGACCTTCAGTCGTCAGCAGCTAGAGGGGAAAAAACTGTCCCAAAACATTTCATCATGCTCGGTTATGTTTTGAGTTCTGCCGCCATCACAGATCCTGGTCTGTAGTGTTTTGCAAGGTCCAGGGAGGAACTTCAAAGCTGCTGATAAGCTCGACCCTCGGCGGGACCCCTGCTGTTCCACCATCCGCATCCCGTTCCAATTAGACTGCCGGAGCGTTCTGATTAAAAACACCAGGTACTGCATCTTCTGCAGCGCTTGTTTTTCTTTTTTCAGATACTTGAGCGCTCTGCGGACGCTGCTCGCTGTTTCAGACGGAGGAAAATATGCAACGGCTCGGTTCGTCTCGAATCAACAAGCCTCCGTCAGCTATCATCCCCCAGGAAACTGTCGGGCCTTCGCACACTGCTCAAGCAGGACTGCAGCTAGCCATCGGTTAATTTAGGAAATGTCAGAAAATACCGGAAGTATATGGTGTTTTAATGGATTAAAGTGACTTAATGGATGAATTGTTCGACCGACTAATCAATGAATCCACTCAAACAATCATCCACCGTGTTGTTACTCCAGATATTTTCTTCCAGTTAATCCAACATACCCGAACATCAGTAAGAGGATTATAGAAGCAGTAAAACTAGGGCAAAATTGAATGCGTGCAGATGTGATGTTGAGGCCAGCTGGTATATTTTCTGTCGTTACGGGATCATTGCTTCGCAACTGGTAGCTACATGATGAGTCACACTCGAGTAGAGATGAACTCATCTGAGCAGCGGCGCACGATGACGAGGTGTTTCCATGGTGGACATGTGATGTTTACAGCTTATAGATGATTAGTGCGCTCAGCTATTAAGCTTTATGTTTGTGGCCATGATTCAGGGGGAAAATATCTGACGAGAGAAAATAGCAGTTAGCTAATTCTCTGCAGCTCCAGGCTCGTAAATAAAAAAGAAAAAGAAAAAAGAAAATGTGAGCATTCAAAGAGGGTGAGCAGAAATGCACTTTAAGACACTTTCCCCAATTTCCTGACTGCCTTATTTACGCCTGGCTTTCCAAGTTTCCACTCTGGGATGGCGGTCTTTCCCTCAGAGACATAACACCGTGCAAATGTGCAGATGAGCCAGTGGCATTCCTCACTCCCGAGTGCTGAACTTTCACTAAACTCCGGTCCGTCTGTGCCCGTTAAAGCTTAATGCCATCAGTCGTTTTGAAGTCGAGGAGCTGACCACGTGACGTTACCCTGTGGTCGCCCTAAGTGCCCCTCTGTTTGACCAAAAGTACCTCTGATTCATCCCCTGTATTTTGCCCCGATGCCCCTCTAGATGGCCTAGATGTCCTTCTAGCTCCCCTTCTAGTTTTTCTCAGTCCGAACCCAAGGCAGACGCGGTCAGTCCAAGTGGCCTGCCGGTCGTCCCACTCTGGTGTAAATGCTTCCCCTCCTTCCCTTCGCCCCGTCACAGACTCACAGGAACCACACGGGCGTAAATTTTCAGTAGTTTTATTGAAAAATGCCTCTTCTGTTTTCAGAAATAAATAAGAAAATAAGGCTGTGGAATTCACAATCTGCAGTTCAAACATGAAGCCGCAATACCATTTCCATAGTCTTGCACGCAGGTCTCGACTGCATTCGATACGGAGAAAATGACAACAATGACAACAACTATATTCTGGTTAAAACAAAATGAAATGTAAAAAACATGTACTAAATATACACCACAGACATGCAATTCCACATTTTGTTAAAATTAGCTGTGACGGAATAAAGGGAAACTGATAAATACCAAGTCTAGAGATACAAAATGAAAGCTGTGTTTAACTGCAGTAATGGTACTGAACCTCCTTTAGAAGACGGCGCTGAATGAGAAGGATTATATTTCAACATACTGTGAACAAACCTTTCCTTTAGCTCTGTTACAGTGAGTGTAACAACACTGCCACTTAATACAAACGTGTTGCAAATATGTTACAAGCAAAAGACACAAGTGGAAAAAGGAAGCTCACAGGTTCGTTTTCATGGATTAACTTTTTTCTTCCTTTTTGAAAATCTGTCTGCCCCAAACTCCCTCCGTCCGTCCGTCCACACCCTTCACCCACCACTAACATCAATATTCACATACATTTTAAGGCATTTTAAAAAGGTATTTTCCAATAGAGTCGAGGTATCAAACCCCGTTTTGTGTGTGTGTGTGTGTATAATGTGCACAGATCCAACAACAGAACACAGGCTGAACAAGGAAAAGAAAAAGATCGTGGCTTGTCTTATGATGTTGGCCTATCAGAGGCCTTTCTTGATAGTGACCTCTTTCGACGCTGGTTTTGCGACAGCTCCTCCTCCTCGGGGACTGGGACTACTCGGGTGTCGGGTTCAGATGGGTATTGGCCTGCTCGGAGATAGCGTTTGGGCCAGTTGAGCACAAGTTGACAAATTCTCTCAGTTTCGTCTCAGTATGCACAAAAAAAAAAACGAGTTCAAATGTTGCTTTTCTGCCCGACTGCTCGCTAAAGCACCGACACGGAGGGTTAGTCAACAGCAGGGGGCGTGTCCACGGTGTTTGATGTGTGATACAGCAGGTATCCGTGCTAATGTTGTTACCCTGTTTCCAAATCGTGCTCCTGCACTCAGTTAGTGGGGGTTCGCTCATGTATCTGAGACTATTGTTACAGTTGAGCAGCAGGCTGCTGATTGAGTGGAAATTAAATTTGTCATTTTTCAGCAGCTGAGCATCTTCACTTTAGCGTAAACGATCTTTGCTTCATATCAGACGCTTGTTAGCGTACCTTCTTTTTAACGAAACAGCATTATACGCCTCTTACTTCCTGTCACCAGTTAGCCTCAGGATCAAACGTGTTAGCGTAGTTTGGCTGCAGCACAAGTAGCAACACTGTACAGAGGTTTTCTGAAGCTAACTGGCTGCGGCTGCAGTTACTGCTGCAACAGGCTGCAGGTTATTGTTATAACTTACAAGTTATACAGTACAAATAAGATTTTATAATACCGTTTTCTTTTTTTAAATCAGGAGCTTTTATGAGTTATTGATGCTAAAGACATTTTATTTAACTTGCAAGAGCGGCCGAGATACCAGATAATGAACCAATCAGCTGTCAGACTTAGGCTCCATTGAACACGCCCCTGGTGAACATGTCGGTGCTTTAATCTTTTCGGGGGTTAGTGAATGAAGGCGTTGTTCTACCACCAGCCTGAAGAAGCTCGCTCGGGGTTACATTGTTAGTACTTTATGACACAGATACCGTATAGCAGGTTTGGGGAGAGAAGTAAAATCAAACTAAAAACAGGAAAAGCTACATTATATATGTTTTTGTACATTGACGTGGCGAATCTAAAACCTGCGGGGTCACATGTGCAGCAGTGATTCCGTCTGGCCTTGAACAGTTACAAACACATGGGCAGGAAAAAAAAGGTGCGTTTCTGTTGGCATTCAGCAAGCAGCAGGTTGTTGTTGTTGTTGTTGTTGTTGTTTGCAAGGCACAAGCTTTAAAACTGCAGATGTTAAAAACTAAATTTAGTGGACTTGGTTCAAACATCATTTACAAGGCACAAATTAGTTTATTTACACAAGTCACCTGGATAAAAGGCTGTTAACAGAGCTGCTTCTGCTGCTGGTGATGCGGTGCTAGTTGCACTTGCTTCTCCACCTTTTGTTAGTATTTGTTTGGGCTGTTTGCTGTTTGGTGCATGCTCCTCCACTGAACACAGCGTTTCTTTGTTTGGTCTTTGGCTTCAAGATGCAAACAGGCCACTAACCAGGTCGGTGCCATCAGCGCCGCTGCTGGTGGGGTTTGTTCTACTGGCTGTGAGTCGTTGTTAGTACTGGTTTCCCTCTTTGTTGTTGTGGTGTTTTTCAGCAAAGTTTGTTAATGGTTTCCGGTGGCGGTTATCCTTTTTTAAAACAGCTCTAGAGCATGTGAGCAAGTGTTTCAGTTACAGGACTTTGGGTTGTTTTTTTTTTCTCAGGAAGTCAGTGAAAGCAGCACAGGCGGCATAAAGAGTTACTATGGTGAACCTGAAACAGGCCAAAGAGGATGGAAGGCGTCAGTTTGGTCAAAGCAGAAGACAGCGAATAAACAACTTCTGAGTTTCTCTAATGATTAGTGACTATAAGTTTCAAGACTGTAGGTTCCAGCATGCATTAATCCTCACGAGAAAGAACTCCAGCATTTTAAGAAACCCTTGTTTGTGTGTCTTAAGGCCCCCGGACGCTGTGTGATTCTGGGTTGGACCAGACGACCCAATCTGAGTTCGGCTTTAGATGATACTGTAGGCGACACACAGGTACCACACGGTCCGTGGTGGGTTGATGTCTCTGCCATCGTAGCGCTACAGTTTTACTATTCAAACCATCTCACTCAGGCGACCTGTGTTAATTTACCCAATGAGATGAACATTGCTTTCCTACAGTGTATGAGGGCCTTGAACCAGAGTCAGACTCAGACACGTGTGTGTGCGGTACAGAGATGAAGGTAGCAGACGAGTATGGCAACTTGGAAAGAAAGCAGGAGCGCTTCAGAATGGCTGGAATGCAGCACACATTTATTCCATGTTTAGCCTAGCTTAGCACAAAGACTGAAAGCAGGGGGAAACTGCTAGCCTAGCTCCATCCAGAGAAAACTGTCCAGTAGAGTTTAGCTTTTATACGTTGCGTGCATGAAAAACAAACATACCCTAGCCTTTTTTGATTTACCAAAAGAAGCCAAAGTTCTCAAGTAAAGTTTGTTTTCGCAACAGAAGTATGCGTTCGGAAAGTTAGCCTACATAAAGCACAATTTAAATCAAGAACAAGCCTATCAAGACTACAGATCTTGTCAGTTCAGTACTGATTTTACAGACACAAGCCAAAGCAGTACTGACTTTCTACAGCAGTGACTGTTGGACGCATTGGTTACCATCTTGTCTGTTATCAAGATATGAAACACAGCTTTGAGGTTGATGGAAGGCGTACTTTTCCTCTTGTGATGGAGCTAGGCTAGCAGTTTCCCCCTGCTTCCAGTCTTTGTGCTAAGCTAGGCTAAACACGTCCTGGTCCTTCTTTCTCTGTACCGGACCCCATTTTGTCTCGTTTGACCCGGTGGCAGACAGAAAACAAGTTTCTCTCTCAAAATGTCGGTGTGTTCATCCTGAATTGAAAAACCCACCAGCTGATTATTAGCAACGTTTAGCAGTTACAGGATGTTATTTTATCAAACTCAGAACACCAGGCTAATGGATCCCGGGTGCTTCCTGATACATACCTCCGTATCCCTGCCCGTTGTAAGGAATACCGACACACTGAGACGAGTCACAGTATCCAGGAGGTCCAGGAGGCCCGCGGATTCCGGCGTATCCTGAACGTCCGGGGGGACCACGAGCTCCGGCAGAGCCTGAAGGGCCTGGAGGTCCTGTCCTGCTTTCTCCTGGTGGACCTAATGGAAAAATACAGACTGCTTTTAGACCAGTAGCTCATCAAAAGGATGTACCAGAGGGAATACATCAGGGGCCGTGATGAGTGAGGCAGGTCCATTTCTGGTGGATGCGATGTCTGTTATCTCATGTTAACTAACAAAAGGAGGGCGCAGACTAATCCGTCATAGCGTTCAGCTTTAATGTAGTTCCTCCTCGTGCTAAAGGTTCTCTCAGCAGTGTATCGCGACCGCACAGAACAATTTAAAATCTAAACCTGATTCAGTCCCAAGTAGGTTTTTGGTTAAGTAGCATTTAGCCTTCAATAACTTTCAATAAGTTATAAATAATTTAATACTTGACAGAAACATTGCACATCCTTAGCTAAATGAGGAGATTCAAAAATACATTGCTTAGATCCTAAACTTTACACATCTGGGTGTTTTTCCTCCAATCAGAGCAAAAATGATGAGCAGAAAATAAATCTGCTACTATTTTGATAATTGATTAACTGTTGAAAGTATTATTTCAGCATCTTAATCCTGACGATTTCTTTTCTTTGACTTGTGTGATAATAAGCTGCGAATACTGGACGGTTTAGGAAATGGTGACTGATGTTTTTCACTATTTTCTGACATTTTATAGATCAAACAATTAATCAATAATGCAAATAAGTTCATTGTAGCTCTAACTTTAACAGTACCAACTTGTAACGGGACCTGAAGTCGAGTCGGTGCTGACAGACAGGAACTACATCTACATATAAGCTCATCAAGAGGATGAGAAATTTGAGAAATGATTCTCCTCACGTAGAATATCGTTTTAGGAACTTTTGTTGTTTGATTAGTTCAATGAATTCGAGTCTTGTATTCTTGTAGACCCAAAGTAAAACCCCCGGCGGTGTTTGGCGACCAGATAATTGTGTCTCAGTGTCATCATGCTCACATGTGCTGAGTCTCGGGCACAACATTTGGAACGTGGAAGTGAAAGGAACTGAACTATGAGAGGAAAAAAAGGCAGAATCTGCTGATCCTTCTTCCTCCTCTGCGTTATGTCTAGACGTGGATAAAGCCGGCTTGGAAAGTTTCCCTGACGCTCTTGTCTCCTCCTCGATGTCCTCAGCATATGTTGAATGAACCTCTTCCACCATGACTCACTGCTGTCCACTTCCTCCTTTTCCAAGACCGTCCTCCTCCACTCTGCTCCCACTCTTTCCACAACTTGACCTTGTTTGCTCCAGGAAACTGGTTCTTTCTCCTTCCTCAGCGGAGACCAAGGCTGCTGGATTACAGCCGGACTGGATGGATGTGTGATTAGAGGTTCTGGGCAGCATGACATCATGTGGTCGTCGTCGTTGTTTGAGTTGATTTTTGCAGCTCGAGCTGCTGGTTCAAATTCTGGCAAATGTTGATGTGTAAACTTTCAAAAGCAAAATGACGGTGGGACAGTGGGCAAGTAATGCGATTGAACCCTGCTGGTGCATTCAGGTAAACTTGGACATCTGAGATTACAGTTTGCTGCCAAACGTTGAAAAGAGCAAATTTACATCATCCCTTTCTCTTCCGTTGTCAGCAGTGGAAGTTAAGAGTTGTACAAATGTTCCTCAGGGTGAACTTTATACTATCTTGTTTAATTTCTTTGAGTGAAATCAAACATCACGTCAGCGCGATGTCGGCGGGGTGTCGATGCAGAGTTAGAGACGTACCAGCGGGTCCTCTCGGTCCTTTCTGTCCGACTCCTGACACTCCTCGGTCGCCTTTCTCTCCTGCAGGACCTGAAGGAAGCACAGGGTCAGAGTCTGTCTGCCAGAGAGCTGAAGGCTCACAATACTCCCGTGGTTACAGATTAATAATGCAGACGGGTGTAAAACACAGAGCTGAGCAGCCAGTCCTGCTTTTCCTGTGCGGTCAAAGTTTGTCAGTTTAACAAATTCTTGCCTTTAGCCAACATGCAGGACAAACAACAAGAGTAAGACCTTTCCTTTACTGTACGTACTGTATGAGTCAGTCAGCAGTTACTGTGATCAAAGGTCGGGTTTTTAACCCAGCTGCTTCGTGTTAAACCACACGATGAAGGCAAACATGAAAAGCACCTAAAAGCGTTGCTAACGTTTCCTGTGTCTGGACTGGAATTAGGACAGTGTCATTTTTTTGCTGTGAACTTGAGCTCAGTGGATTTAAAATGTGACAGTGAGTACGAGGTTAAAGTGCTTTAATTTGAGGACGTTTGCATCCACATCAGATAAACGGTTCACCTTTTGGGTAACTTGAAATAAACACAACAAAGTAAAGATTTTTAATATTTGCTGACGCTCTGTATCTTCTGACACCGCAGCCAGCTTCACCTCCTGCTTGTTTCGGGGGTTTATTTACCCTCAGTCTGGTCTTCTTCACAGGATCAGTTGGATTGAGGTCATGTGACTGACTTGTCCACAGCCAAGGATCATTGTCCTGACACTGGGGGAAACACTGTTCACTCGTCAGCCTTAAAGCCCAAAGAACTTTAACTCTTTGGTTCATGTCTCATTCAAA
This sequence comes from Gadopsis marmoratus, assembly GCA_036023855.1. NCBI lineage: Eukaryota > Metazoa > Chordata > Actinopteri > Centrarchiformes > Percichthyidae > Gadopsis > Gadopsis marmoratus. The sequence continues at coordinate 13,956 of JAVQJF010013949.1, read as the reverse complement.
GTGCTGGAGAAGCCAAAACAGAAAACCTGTCCGACTGCACTGTAAGAGTTTTACTGCAGCTGGCGAGATTCTCTTCTTCTTGTCCTGTAAACACAGTGATGGTTTTCTAGTGGAGTAAGTGATGCAAAGTATCAGGAGGAAAACAGCCCTCAGCATAAGAGTTGCATAAGAGCTCCTACTTCTACTAAACCTCCTCCTCCGTGTGATGTCCTCTGCAACGTTTCCTCATCTATTACATTTTTAAAGGAGATTCAGACTTTAGAGCAGAGGGCTCTAAAGTCGTGTTACTCAAGAGTTTGCTGATGAAGCCAAGCCTCATCATCGTCGTGTGATGGTTATGTGCTTTCTAAATAAATCTGCTGCAGAGTAAATAATCACTGTAGGAATCATTCAGTTTATTTCTTTAACTCCTCGTGATGAGAACTGTGTTGAAGAGCGCCGTACCTCTCTCTCCCTGCTGGCCGGGTAAACCTGGACTTCCGGGGAAACCGTTCCTTCCTGCGGCGCCAGGCTCTCCGCGGGGTCCCTGCCTGCCAGTAGAACCAGGAGGCCCCGGGGGGCCCGGGTTATTGCTGCGGTACATGCCGTTGGGGATCTGGTTCAGTAACGTGTTGACACGAGTCATTTGAGCTGCAGGAGAAAGGAACACAACAGTAAGTGAAGAGTTCTGGATGCTGTTTGGAGTCTGGCCGTTCAACGGGTCAGAACCAACGCACTACTCACCGTTTACTAGCTGGTCGCAAACCTGTCTGGCAATGGATCGCATCATGTTCTGAGGAGCAAAGTCGCCCTGCGTACAAAGAGGAGGATTTAACATGAACGTTGTTACGTTAAAATATCACTCTGAAATAAAAGCTACTAACTCAGTTCCTGTTATTGGTTCTTCCTGATGTTTGTCTGCTATGTATTTCCATTATTTAGATTTCATGTATTGATCAATGAAAGATTGCATGTGGCGCTTCTTGTGTATTTAGACCTCGGGAGCTGATTGTGTACTTGCATGAAAAAGCACAGGTGAGCCCCTTTCAGAAGCTCGCTGTTGTTTAAATCCTTCCTCTGCAACAATTTGATGCTCGGCTTTCATTCACCGTCACACTGAGTGCAGTGATCACCAAGAAAAAGCTGCCTGTCCCAACGTCCCAAAACAATCTGCCAAATCTGTCTCGTTTCAAGATATTAAAACAAGTGAAATTTTCTCACATTGGCGAACGACGCCTCGCCCTGTTTTGTGAAAAATAAAGGCTTAAAATATTCACATCCCTGAATGACTTGCTTTTTTGCAGCTCTGCATCTTCTTCAAATAAGTTCTCACTTTGGTTCAAAACTTGTTTCTAAGGTGTTCAAACAAACTTAGATTTACTCACTCTCTCTCCCTTGTCTCCCTTTGGACCAACAGAACCCTAAAGAAACAGAAAATCAAAGCGTTCAGTTGTCAGAAAACCATTTAAAGTCAGACATGAAAAGTGAGGACACTTACAGGAGATCCAGAGTCTCCGGGGTTTCCTGGTTTTCCTGCAGGACCTGTTATTCCAGGAGATCCTGGAGGTCCCTGCAAGGAAACGAGACCACTGGGTTACAAGACCAAGCCAGAAAACGCTCGTCACATTAGCCAATAAGAGCGAGCTTCGTCTCTGGAAATATTAAACAAATCTAAGAAAAACCAAAAGCAACAAACTAAGAATCCACTTTGTGATCAGAAAATGCAATCGACACCGTCAGCGTGTTAAATCTGGATGGAGGAAATAAATGATGGTAGACGTGTCAGAGCTTGAACTCCTAACAAACCATTAAAAAACTCTTACCATGGGCCCCGCGGGGCCTCTGGGTCCAGTCGGGCCTTCCTTTCCTTGTGGGCCCTGGAAATACAAGATGAAGAATGGCTGAAGCGCCGGAGCGATACTGTTCACGTTCAAAGAATTCTGAGAGCATGGTTGCCATTAAAAACAGCCTGCCTGCACTCACCCTCACTCCAGCTGATCCGATGGGGCCGGCAGCACCAGAGGGACCAGGTGAACCCTGCAAACACAAGGGGAAACTACTCAGAGCCCATTTTACATTCTTAACTAGAAAGCTCACCTTTGCCGTTCCGACCGTTCAAACGTGTTTGTTTCAGCGCCGGATTTCTGCGTGTCGAACCATCAATCTTTGTGTTTTTTTGTGCTCATTTGTTCAGGAACCCTGCTCGCTGCTTTTATTGCCACTCCTCTCCACTCTTTGATGCCTTTGCATCAGATTTACAGGGAACATAATATATTCCAGATCTGTTTTATTGCCCATTACAGACCAGGACCCGCGTGGTCTGCAAGTCATTAAATGCATGTTGCTATAGCATCTGCTCCAACATGGTCACCTGTCGGCCGCCCATCATCACCGTCCACGTGGAGATACAGTCTGCACAGCTCTACATGGAGGGAGGAGGCCACCGTCTGATAACTGAGAGCTCACAAGTTTGATCCCTGTTAGCGTGTCCCGTTCCACTGTCTTTGAAGAAAACAGTTTGAACACTTTTACCCTCCTGCTCATTCAGAGGAACAGACGATGGAGAAACTGGTGAAGGTTTTCATTTCGCTGGTTAAGAACTATTAAAAAAGGTGAGAAGTTTACATTAAGCATGTAGTCCGGGCATACCACGGATGTGTTAATCAAACATGGCTGCCAATTCATGCCAATAAAAAGCTTCATGCTGCGCCAACAGTGACTCTTTACCTCCGCTTCTTCTGCCACCAAGGAATCTTTGAGCAATTAAAACTCCAACCTGCTGGAAGAAAACTGAGCTCTCCTCCGTCCATGAGAGGATGAAAAGGTTCACTCTGCATTAGGGGAAGCAAAACTCAAAGTCCACAGGTCAAAGGAGGGCACGGGGGGCGTGGTATGTACCTGTGGAACAGGTGTAATGGAGCGTATCTCCACAGAGGATCACTAAACTGTGCCGGAGGTCACCAGTCCGACCGAAGCACCAGAGTCACTTTTTGTGGAACATTCTTTTAGGATTTAGTGTTCTCGGAATCTCTGTTTGTAAAGGTACCTTCCCTGAATGCTGCGGCAGTTCTCACGAATAAGACACTGGTAGGAGAGAAAGGCTTTGAAGTAATTCGAGGAAACTTTGACTTACATCTCTTACCACCCCATAAAACTTACATATGAGGGGCTTCATTCCAGGAAGAAATCAAAACGACACCTGATATTCATCACTCAGTATTTCAAAACCGTTTCATCCCGTTCTTAAGTCTCTGGATGGCTCAAAGCTCAAACGGTGACCCGACATGTTCTTTCCTTTCACGCCAACAGTCGCTCTGTACACCTAGCTGTCATTATCTTCCTTCCAAACCGTGGAGCTCCCAGGTTGGACCGGCACTCCTCGTATATTCCCAAATAAAACAACCTATATTAAGAGGGGGGATGTAGCCGCTGACCGCAGGCCAACACTAAACCAGTGCTGTTAATCAATCTGACTCGTTCTTGGCTCTTTCGCTGCAGAAATTTAATTTAAAAAGTAATTTTCATGTAGCTGCTGCAGAGAGCCGAACTCCCTCAGATTCCTCCCCAGCTGGAAAACCGTGTGCGTCCGTCTGGCTGCCAGACCAGTAGTCAAACTGTGAATTATCCCCGTTTACTGTTTGAAATCCCCCAAAAACCTTTTCTCAGCCAGAGCTGCACTTACTTTCTGTCCAGGTAAGCCGGAGTCACCGGGGTCTCCCTTTGGTCCAGGGCGGCCCTTCAGACAGAAAACAACAATGTGAATGAATGAATGCCGTGAAGACATCAGTAAGTAAGTTCTGGAGTTCATGCCCTCATTTAAATCCTGACCTAAAAGTTATAAAATGTATAAACAGCTGAATCCTGAGCTGCCATTCAAGTGAGTGAGCCTGAGAGCGAGCGATGGGAGGCGGGGCTAAAGAAAGCGCCTTCACAGGATTGGCCGGGGCCCCGCCTGAAGGTTTGATACAACAATAACCATCAGAATGCAGATTGGGATTAGACCACATGTAGAAGTGGTCTAGTAGGCCCAATTTAGGCGGGTCTGGCACATCGCAGACGGGTTAGGTTTCAGACATGCTAACTTCTGCTAGCACTCTTAGCATTCGCCGAGCTTTCTTACGTGATCTTCCAGTTGCTGGGCGAGATTTAGATTCGTTAGAGTCAAATTGTACGGCTTGTATCTACAGATCCCACGTTAATGAAGTAAGTGGGGTCTGAAGGACATCTGGACAGTTTGGTCACAAAGTTGAACGATCAAATAACACTGCCTCTTCCTGCCGTCTTAAAAGTCAAAAAGCAATATGGACTCTTGGGGAGGCTAGCCTTTAGCTAAAAGATGCTCTTCCTCTGCAGCGTCGCTTCAGGAGATTCTTGTGGAAGGTTATGAATGTGCTTTTATCTAATATTAGTAATTGTAATGATTTTGTTTGGTTGCAAATTCTTATTTCTATTCATATTCCAAATCCCCTCCCATAAGTGTTCCATCTCCCCCGCAGCCTCGGGTCTCTGCGGTATCACGTCTTCCCCTCTGACGTGAAGGAATGTGAATGTCTGCCACAGACACACTCCCCAGCTTGTAAATTCCCTTTTATAATAAATCGCCAAATAACCCTCCGCTCCGGTGTGCAGAGGCATCCTGGGATTTACGTTACGGCTCAGAGTAGGAGTGTGTGTGTGTGTGTGTGTTCGTGTCAGGCGTGTTTAGAGACTTACAGCCTCTCCTGGAATCGACAGCCCGCTGGGTCCTTGAGGGCCGGGCAGACCCATGGGCCCAGGTGGTCCGTTATCTCCACGCGGGCCGATCGGCCCCTGTGAGGTAAAGAAAAGGTGAAGTAAACACGGCAGGAATGTGTAGCTGATATCAGCTTAGTGCTGCTGCAGTCTGAGGCACCGACAGCAGAGGAGGAATGCTGCTCGGACCGAGGCCCTCCTTCGTATCAGGAGAAAAGGCAAAAAAAGACACATCCAGTAAGTGGAATCAGATGTTCCTACACTCTTCATAGCTTTCCCACTTTAAACAATCTATTGTTTTTGTCGAGGGCTGACAGCCGAGGAGTGCCTTTAGCGTTTAATTAAAAAGGTGATGTTTTAAAGGTGACAGAAGAGGAAGGTACTTACGGGAGAACCGGCTTCTCCTCTTTCACCTCGGGGACCTTTGCTGCCGGGGGCGCCCTGAGGAAGAGCGGCGTTTGTCATGTTAACACAAAGACAGGAGAACAGACCAAAAGGTGCAGCTGTTAAATTTGACAAATATCAGAGCTTTTTAAAGGTAGAAAGAAATCCAACTTAAAGCCCCTGAAACGTCTTAAACCTTTAAATGTTCCCGATAAGAGTTTAGCACTCAAGACCTCAGTTAATCTCCTTCATCTGGACTGTGTGGGTGTGTTTGACCACAAAAACAAACACAAAACCAATTTTTTTTTTTTGTGTGGAGATGAAGCGTGAGAATATTGACATTGTGAATGGAACAAGGCTTTTTTAGATTTTAAAATGTTAAGATTAGTTCATTTACTTAAGGCTATAAAAATGGACACGTGGTGATATTCTGTATTTATCTTATTTTAGATGAGATTTACATCTTCAGCAGGAACCAATGGGCTTAGAGCTGAGAGCCACAGACAGGAAGTCAGACAGGACAAATATGTTGGTTTTTGTCTTTTCATGGGATTTGTTGACATAACAGAGCAGGACTGACAGCGGTGCAGTCAGGACGGAGGTTTTTCCATCAGCTGTCAGGCAGCCATCACCATGCTGCACCACAGTTTACTTCTCCACCCTCTTAAAAGATTTCATGAGGCCTTGCAAAGATGGTTAATGTGTTTCAGGGTGCAACGTTCTCCCTTGTACAACATACAGTGTATAAATAACCTATAAGTAGTAATAGCAAAAATGTTCCATTACAAATAATAGCTCTGCATTTAAGTAAGTAAAGAAAACTAGTATTAAGAGTAATATATGCTAATAAGTATAAAATGGTCCCTGGCTGAATGTTAAATCCATAGAATTAGGGATAACTGAACACTAAAAGCATATAACTTCCCAAAAGGTTCAGCTGAAGGATCACATGCAGGTTCAGTGAAATAGTTTCAAAGAAGTAAGTCATCTTGTCGTTGACCAGAAACAAGGCAGCCATATTTATCTTGTGATGAAATCTACACAATAACTCCAGCTTTCCAACCGTTTCTCTGGAAGTCACATTTACATGCAACTCATTAACACAGGAAACATAATGCTGCTCGGATTGTGTTTGTTTTTTCAACATGATGGGGAAACGTTCTTAATGGACGTATCTTATCCAAAACGTCACTGTCAACCTGTTTAATTTGTCATATCTCCACGTGGCAAAGTTCAATGTTTGGTGTCAGAGTCCTGCACTTTGCTTTCAGAACGCAGCACTTCCTGGGTTGAAAAAGACGTTGCCAGCGAACACGATCCAAAACACATTTGGTAAAAACCATTTAGTGCTTAGACATAATTTCTAGGAGACATAATGTTGAGGTTTTTCTATAGTCTCAAATGGAAATAATCAAGTAAAGAAACTAAACTGAAGTTAAGTTCCGGTTACTTCCAGTCTGTGTAAATAACAAACGGAGATTCTCACCACTGGCCCCTGGGGCCCTGGCAGCCCGGTGCCCTCTGAGGTGCAGGTGCAGGAGTTGGGAAGAGATGGACACTTCAGCTCATCTCTCTGGTGGAGAAGGAAAACACACAATTCAACGCTAAAATACAAAGGCAGTCGATGAGTGAACCTTCAGACTGACTGTCTGAGAGAACAAAATCGTACGAGCCAAAAGGAAATCGATCTCAAGTTTCTCCTGATTTTATCTTTGGATTGAGGGCCGGAGCGGAGCGAACCTCTAAACAGCGTCCATGTCTCATTAGCAGCACATGATTCATACAGTCACGGTTCAAAACATTAACAGCCACTGACATAAACTGTGAGTGGGCGTCCTGAAAAGGTGTCTGGAGCAAGAAAGCCGCTCAGCAGATGTAAAGTGTTTCCTTCGAGAACACAGCGCGTCTGTTTGCCCCTACAAGATATTTCCCAATGCTGCTTTTCACTCCAGGACAGTTTAGACATCGTTACTGTAGGTTGAACTCTTTTGCACAAAACAAAGAGCAGAGCCAAGATGCCTTGAAGTGACGTTTCCTGGAGCCGCTCCACCGACAAAGAATAGCAGAATAAATCTGCGGCCACAGCGACGGCACCCTGGGTGATTTTCCAGTAGTTGGGGGTACATTTTCTGCTTCAGAGATTTCAACACGACAGAGAGGAATGAAGCTTTTGCAAAAGTAAAACCTCAAGAAAACTCGGCCTCCTGGAGAGGAGGACTTTCATGGGCGACGCAGATTCTGGATCAAGTTAGACGGATAATATCTTATCCAGAGCTACAAATGTAACTTAAATCTGATCTTTAACATCAATTAACAATTGCTTGCGTGTGAAGCTTCGTTCTCAAACACATTAGCTAGCAACGTATTAGCTTTGATGCACCGAGATGTGTTTCTGGGAAATGTAGTTTTGATTATGAGATCTCGTTACGCTCCTGTGATACATGAATATTTTTGATCATCTAGGTCTTTGCCCCATATTCTCCTCATGACTGGCGGTAATGTTAGCCATCTACAATGTTATGCTGCTGGGATTCAGAGCACCAGTTTAAATGTCTAGCCGTTTGCAGACGTATCAGTTCAGGCAGGATATTTTCTTTCACGTGGATGTGAAACTTGGGTGCATATATTTCCACACGGATCTCCTCAGTTCGGATCATTTAATAATTGTCTGCAAAACAGCCCAATCAAGCAGCTGTCCTCGCTCTGCAGCAGTCGGGATAATAATCCGCTGGAGTTGAAGTCTGTTCAGAACCTTTTGGACGTCCCAGCTGCAGACGTGCTGCGCTCAGACGAAGCTTAATTTGTTACAGCGTCTCCGGCGATCTCTGCTGGGACCGAAGTGAGAAACCTTCACATTGAGGAAGGCCAGAGTCCAGCCACTAAACAGCAGCCTGTGCTGCTCTGCATGTTTAAATCTCACACCGGAGCTGCTGCTGATGCCCAAATATTTAACAGCTTGCAAACAAACGTTCCGCTCTTTTCAGCCTCACAGTGGCCCCGAGAAACACCAGATAAGGAGCTGCTGTGTGAGGGAAGGAGGACAAAGAACGTTTCTACAATGTTGTAAATATGTTGTTCATGTTTGTGCGTTTTATTAATCTTCTACTGCCTACAAATGTTCACCAGCGTCTGTTCAGCTTTTCCAGTTTCTTTCTATTTAAGCTGCAGTACATCAGTGCTCCACCAGAATCTTTTTCTTTTTTGTTTTTGTAGTATTTGGCCTCCATTCATATACATTGGCGTAATATTTTACTCTCAAACACCGGCAGCCAACTCCGTTTGGGTCAACAATTTCTCCCGGTTTAACCCAATTATCTCGACAGTCAATTAACAATGGATCAAATGATATAACTGTAAACACAGTTTACAGTATTTCTTTTTTAAACTACTGTAAGTAGTTTTTAAATAGTAGTTTGGGATCTGAAAGTGAACAGAAACATTATGCCTTTATGTTCATGTGAAGATATTTGGGTTGAACTGCACTGATCTGATTGCTTGTGCACCTGGTGTCTTGCAGAGTAGAGTGCAGCCATAACGTTGGAGTGATGGTCAAAACCCAACTATAAGAAGTTCTGTGCAAGTATTATATCTCACGTCCTGTTGTCATCAGCTACATATCACGTATACCCTGTTTATGTTCCTTTTTGATTCGAGGCGGTTCTGATTACGCTGCGCCGAGCTTTGATCTGCTGCGGAGTCTAAAAGGAAAAAAGAAAAATCAAGGACACACACCGACCCGCTGAGAGATGTTTGGACCTGCAGCTCGGCGTCACGGCACAAACAGTCATCTGCTTTTTACTGTCAGGAGGTTCTAATTACTTCCACTCTTAACTGCGACTAAGTGTGTCACTAGAAAGGTTTGCTGTTGTCCCTGAGTCCGGATACTCTGCCAAAAACATGTTTGAGGGAAACCAGGCGGCCTGACGGTTTTCTACAAGATGACCAGTTAACACGTTTTTTGAATTTGGACACAAAACTTATCTCGGGACAGCGCGTGTAAAATAAAACCTAACATCGTTCTAAGATCATCTGCCGAAAATGTTGATTTCGTTTTTGTTTGGGACTGAATTCAAAATGATATCGGGGAAGAAAATCTTCAGTCCACAGGCCAAAAGCTCCATCAGCCATTTCTATTCTTTGTAATCCAAGTAGGTTTTAGGAGCCGAGGAGACGCGCCGCACTGCAGTTGATTATCTGGACACTGAAGTCGAAGCCGCAGCCAATGACTCGCCATCATTCAGATGCTGGCTGCAGGTTAAAGAGGCGAGAGGAGGCGCTGGTAGCGTGTGCACACATGAAGCATGTTAAGTTAAAAGGCCATGTGTTGTCATGGAGGTGGGGGGTTCCCTTACCATAGACGGGAGGTCACAACATCTGTCCCTGCTGGTCCAGCCCAAGCTGCAGACAATATCGAACATCTGGAGCTGGAACTGCGGAGAGGAAGCGAGAAAAAAAAAGAGAAAGAGAAAACATGGAAATGGTGTTCTGCTACATGTGTCTCCGATACGCCCTTCACAGCTCCCAGAAGACAAACACAGAGACAGCCGAGTCCCATCAGCCCCGGGAAGGACAGGAAACGTCTCGCACTGCAACCGCGATGCGCTGGTCCGCTGCTGGATGAGGTCGCTTCAACGTCCATTTTAATGACGTTCAATCCGTGATTCGGTTCCGAGTCCTAAAACTCCCTCCCAGCTAACCGTTGATGTGAAACACTGATCTGAACTGAACACGAACTGTTGAGCTGCTCCTTTAAATCAAGTGTATGTATAAATCATGTTCTGTCATGCAAAAGAAACGCTGAACTCAGGTACAACTAATGTTAGAGAAGACGCTGCTCAGTTAGCTGACCAACGTCATGGAAACCGTTTAATCAAACTCAAAACAAGTAGAAGAAACGGTACAGTATAATGTATATCACTAGAAAACATGTTTGTATGCCTTTTCTCCACATTCTGAACTAAATAAATCTCTCCTTGCTAGCATTGTGGACGTTTTCTTGTTTGCCACAAATCAGGTGTGTGTTCTCCCTCCTTTCTGTCTGAACCTCGACTGAGTTATATCTATACTGACCGATCCAGACCCGCCGCAGAGCCTACAGTTGTGTTGTGCCACGTTTCTGTAATTACCACTTACGGCCACAGGGGCTGCTGTTCGGCAGAAGTCACACAGACTTCATTCCAACAGGAGAAACATTAAATGCTTATGACACGTTACCACGTTGCCAGACACAATGTCCAGTGATAGTATCGCCATGCCAACACTGTAGCATACATTGTGGAAAATCCTGCTCTCCTGTTTGTGTACACGCTGCAGGATCAGAGCCGACTTACAGTTGCTGACTCTCCTTTGGAGCCGATGGACTTGGACATCTTGCCCAGGACCTGGTAGCCATCGCTGGATGTGTTTCCAGCTTCCTTGATCTCCTTTTCAGCCACTTCTTGGCAGTCGATGTTGAGTTTGACGCCGGTGGATGAAACCAGGACATGGAGCTTCAGTGAGAAAGGGAAAGGAAGAAGAGATGAATAGATTTTATTGGCACATTCTTTGTTCTACGACCAAGTCTTGAGTCTGTTTTTTATCCTGATGGCCTGCAGATTATTAGGTTATGGCGAGTCTGCCGGTGGAGGCTGAGCTCAGGGTGGACGTGTCTCGAACCGTCTCCGCTGTAGTTCTGTTTATTTAAAACCCTGCTGGAACGTAAGAGCGCTCACTCGGAGGAAAACCAGCGCTTCTTTCTGTTCATTCAGAAGGAGAAGAGGCTGCAGAGAGATGGAAATTAAAATGACTGTGGTGCTTTGGCTTTGGCCTCCTTCCTGTTGCTCTGAGCAATCTGGGAATTTAGTGTCACAATAAAAATGAATGAAAGCATCGCTTCTTCACCTTGGTGGTCATTTTCCATGTTGCTGGGTGATGATGCCAAATGCCCTAAAGAACCGCAACGTTTATTGCCAGTAAAACAAGAGCATTTAATAAAAAAAGAAATAAAAACAGAACGGTGACTTCATAGCCAAGCCAGTAGGGAAGCACAACAGTGTCCTGTCACCTGAACTCAGGGTATCTGCCAACGCTGCCTCAGGCAGCTCATCGGGATCCTTCGTATGTAAGTTAACAGAACAGTCGGCTTGTCTAAGATGTGCAGCCAACAGAAGTAAGACTACTGGTGGCTCATGATGCTGCTTAATTACACTTAATTACACTTAAATGCATTCTTCTGCATCCTGTCTTTGTTTCTTCTTGTTCCCTATGAAATGAAGCCAAACTTCTCAACAGATGTTGGAGCTCCTTCAGTGGGTTTTTGGGTTGTTGTTTTTTTTTTGTTTTTTTTAACTCCACTTACTAAAATTTAATTTTTCTGAGCCTCTGTCAACACAACTTCCCCCACAAAGTGCGAACATGTATTTTTATGAAAGGTCCATTTTAGGGTTAAGGATTTACTGCTCCGATACACCGGATCATTATCGGTGCCTTGACATAACTGTTCCACGTTAAATGCAGTTTCATTATAAAGAGTTTCAGCTACATCCATCAAGTTTACAGATTTTACATTTGGAAAACGAGAGCACTGATATGGAATCAGTACTTTACTGATTTGAGGTATCGAATCAGTATCGAGAGAGAAAATGTTCCTCAAAAAGAAAGTATTTTTGGTTGTTTTAGCCAACGTCAATATTCCAGTTTCACAGTAAAGTTCTACATTAAAGTTCCCTTATTGTGAAAGCACATGCTGGAAGTGATGGCGTAGTATCAGGACTAGTTTTAGTTCGCCACAGCTGAAAGGTGGAGCAAAGAAGAAGAAAGAGATTTACTGTGGATTCGTCATGTCGATACTTTATTTAAAAAAAAAAAAAAAGGGGGTCAGTATCGGTACAGATTCAACTCTTTCTGTGTAAATAAAAACTAAAAACTCCCTTTGCTCGTCTGTTCTGACATCCTGCTCAGACACATCTCAAAGATTCCTCCCTTCCTCTCAAAAAAAAAAAAAAAAAAACCTGGAGATGCAGCACATTTTAGAAGCCAAATCTCCACAAATTCCTTCCTTCCATCTCATTGGGGCATCGTACTCCGCTTCAGCTGCAACTAACCGAGGCAGCAGTGGGTTTATCTCTGTTATACACACACACACGACGACCACAATGCAATTCTCCTTACTCAGATCTCCCTCGCCACATCGCCTCGTGATGTCATTTTGCGGTAAACCATGAGTGCTGCCTTTACAGCAGCTTTTCCTCTGAGGCCGGCCGGTCAGAGCGAGTCCAGCTGGGAGGAGGGGAACCGTTGCTTTACAAAGCTCGTGGTCAGTCAGCGTCCGCGGGAATGCAGAGGCTCGTTGAACAGACTGCGGACAGCAGACAGAAACACCGAGGCGTCCAAGAAAGACAGGCGCAGCGGCGTTTCCAATTACACTTTAGGTTTCAGACATTTATGCGACGCTCGGCGGCTTTCGAGGAGCCAGCGGGTTCTGGTGAAGCTTCAGCACGTCGCTCTCCACACGTTAAGATGCGCTCGTCTGCAGACGCTGGAGTTTAAAGGGATGCGAGTTCCCCGTAACTGCACTGATATGGTCATACTGAATCTGCCAGTTTCTAAATGTGACCAGGTCCACGCCAAAACTCAGATCTTTATCTTGTCAGGCTGGAAAATCCTGTGAGATTAAGAGGAAAGGAAAGGAAAGTCTGATTCAATGTTCCTATAAAACACAAACTGATGTGCTGGTCTCTTGTGGATATTATCAGCTATTACTGGCATCAGACCTGCCAAAATAAAGGCGGTGCCGGATACAGAGCTTCATTTGTCAAGCTGTTCTTCCAGCTTTGGAAATCGTTTTAGCCTCTTTTTTGGATTTTAATTTGATACAATTTTAATTTGACATTAAAAGGGAAAGTCTGGTATTTTTAAACCTGGGCCCGATTTATTTTGTTTTTTTAAATGACTAACAGCTACCAAAAGTTTGGGAACTGGTCCAGTAGATCGCCTCAGCCGGGTGAACAGGCTGCAATCCTTTCTCGTAAGTGTGTCCACTGAAAATGCCCGTCTTTGCCACCGACTCTGGTTCAGACTGTTATTCTAAATGTCTGACAACATGATGGAAAGGATCCCTGCAGAGACGGACCTGTTTGTTAAAGTGAGATCCAATATCAGTCTGACACTTATATTTACCTTCATTTGATTCACAACACACAGCTTATTTTTCACGCGCTGCCTGATCCGAATACTGGAAGCCCTGCTTCAGAATGATAACGTTTCTGAGCTTATATTATTGGTATATTACAAATAAAGGTTTAACTGACGCGACGCGCTAGAGAGAAGACGTCTCACTCTGTTGGGACTTACATGCAGACTTCTACACTATACAGACATTCAAAACAGACAGACACTTTACTCTTGGCCTGCTAACAAGTTACTCACAGGACGCTGATTAGCGATAGCTGCCGGCACGTTCGTTATTTTAAAAACCAAAAGCCGGCTCAATATAAGAAGCTTTTACATCAACTTTTTACATGAATATTTACAGCAATCAGCTGTAACACCCAGACAGCACGGCAGCATGAGCGTCCCCATATGCAACAAGCTGCGATGCTCTGTGTGTTCTGACTCCTTTCTATCAGAACCAGCATCACTGTTTCAGCGGTTTGAGCTACAGAAGCTCTTCTGTTGGATCGGACCACACGGTCCAGCCTTCAATGAGCCTTGTCCCCCCATGACCCTGTCTCCGGTTCAGCGGTTCTCCTTCCTTGGACCCCTTCTGGTAGGTCCTGACCCCTGCAGACCAGAACACCCCACAAGAGCTGCAGTGTTGGAGATGCTCTGACCCAGTCGTCCAGCCATCAGTTTGGTTCCTTGTCAAAGTCGCTCACATCCTTC
>JAVQJF010013943.1:0-13613 GCA_036023855.1 Gadopsis marmoratus | reverse complement strand
TTTAGAAGTGGCCACTTCACCTATATCTCTGTGTGTGTGTGTGTGTGTGTGTGTGTGTGTGTGTGTGTGTGTGTGTGTGTGTGTGTGTGTGTGTGTGTGTGTGTGTGTGTGTGTGTGGGGCAGTCTCCTTGTATCTCTTTGTTTGTGCTCCTCAATTGCAATAAGGTCATTCCATCTTCTTTTAGGCAGTCTATTAATTTTGAGTGCACACAGCCTTGGGGGCTTTTCTGTTTGTTTTCATCCATGCCATTTCGGTTTCATTGTCTGAAATTTCTGAAATGGCAGCTTTAGTGAGCTATTAGTGCAGCACAAAACACTAGAGGAGCTTAACACAGAAGGCGAACATGGAAGAAGAGCCTCTGTCCCCCTAACCCATATTACAGCACATTAAACACACAAAATCATTCTCTCCCTCTCTCTGAGACACACACACTCACGCAGGTCTGGTGTTGAACTTATCTTTGGCTATCAGGCCTGGAAACACTACAGCTTTGACCTTTGGCACTGACATTTTCTAAGTGAAGGAGCGTTCTCACTGGAGCAGCACCCCATACACTGATGGTGCCAATTATGTTGCTTTGGATTTCCTCGAGACGTTGGTGCTGAATGGGCAGCAAAGTCCACAGAGATGTGAAACACAGCATGCTACGTATGCACACACACACACACACACACACACACACACACTCAGAGGTCAAGCAATGCTGCAACAAAGAGCTGATAAATGGCCATGTAAATCATAGATGATGAGAGATGCTGTAACAGAGCTGAGCAGAAAAGACTTAAGGGTGAGACACGCGGACACACACCTTTGAAGGAATAGAACATAGTGCTGGTTACAAATAAAGCAGTGTTATAGATAACCATAAATGGAGAGCTACTGATCGTAAATCCAACTAAGCACCTTCCGCAGCAAGCCAATACGATCTCTTATATTGTAATTGTGATGATTTAGAGCGTGTTTACCGTCCAAGCATGAACACAGTTCATCTAAGTGATTATTTCAAGCAAACCAAATCTATTACCCGTTCTTTACGGAGCGAAAGACAAAGCGATGCTATTAAAATACATAAAGTGCACGGCATAAACTTTCTGCCACATTTTAGTGACTCCAGCAGAATGCTTACAGTGAGGCCACATATTTGAGCTTCAGTGCACGAGACTGACTCATCCTGAGAGCCGCTTTTCATTTGACTGTTACAAAAGAGAAGCCCTTACGCTATCAGGCAGGTTTGGAGTTTAGAGGAGGGCCGTTGAGAAAAAAAAACCCTGCAGGCTTTCCTTCATGACTCTTATCTCTTCAAGCACATTTCCAAAAGCCTTCACT
Source organism: Gadopsis marmoratus (assembly GCA_036023855.1). Lineage (NCBI taxonomy): Eukaryota > Metazoa > Chordata > Actinopteri > Centrarchiformes > Percichthyidae > Gadopsis > Gadopsis marmoratus. The sequence goes on along the minus strand of JAVQJF010013943.1, from coordinate 12,286 downwards.
TAAATCGATTTTGAAGACGTCTGCATTTTATGGAATAAGATATATCGTCTTCTTCTCTCGGATGGTCCCCCTCGGCTAGTTGACAGCCATACAGCGATACCGCAAACAATTTGGGTTTTAAGGCGTTTGCGTCTTTAACTCCTGCAGCCACAGCTTGTGCATGGCAAAGCACAAACTGTAAGTTTTTGTATGGTGTATTAAAGTGACGTTATGTTCCATACGTTGTGTCATACTGTCAGAAATGTCAGTGATATAGTTCCTATTGCACACGCATGTCAGAAATCAGTGTGACTTACCACTGATATGACACAATGAAGACAGAGAGACATACGATATTGATCAAAATCACATAAAGTTAAACATTAGTTCATTAGAACTGGCATTATATCCTGATAGAAGCAAAAAAAAAACTGACCAGAATAAAAATATAATTTCTTAGAGTAAACTGTTACTAGTTCATCCCTGTCTAATTCATTTAAATTCATTCCACATGCAGCTGCTTCTCAGGGGCTTCCTTTATATCCCGGAGTGATGATCCTCCCTTTTATTATCAAAATACCAATAAATAAATCTGATACATCTCATTAATATGTATTCGTCTTCTTCCCTTGCTCTACACTGATTTTGATAGCAAACATCCAGCACACACAGACATATATGCTGCGAACATTTCATTACTGATTGTCTGGCTTCACGACCTGATTCCTCGGCACCTCAGGTAGTTTTACAGATACCTGTGCCTCGAGCAAGATACCATTTCAAGGAAGATCGCCTGTCAACATAAGTGGCAAGTGCTGACGTGGAAACCTGGTCGATTGAGGTTTAGGATGGAGGGACTAATAATAAATTGCCTGCCTCAATGTCAAAAGATGAGTGGTGAATCTTGAGTATTAGAGTAGTCTTTTAAATGCACTAAAGCAGACAGAAAACAGCTAGATACAATTTATGTAAGAAAACAGATAAAGGTTTACAGCAGTGCTGTGTTTCTGACTGCTCTGTGTCATTCCTTAGGATGGGATACACCCAGAGAGATACAGTCGTATTATCTGTGGTTTTCAATCTCCTTTTTGAATCGAAATCTGTAGAGGCTGGACAACTAAAATATGAACATTTCCTGACTGTAGAAGGCTGTTAAACCCAAATATCCCTTCCAAATGAGCACAAATTAGCAAGATATTTCTCTTTGTAAACCAATTCAGCAGACTTTCAGATCTGGCTGAAAACGTTTGCACACTGAGCTTGGGTACGGATTTGCAGAACTGGGTTGTCAAAGTAATGACATCACCATTCATGCTTCACAGTTGCAGCATACTTGGGACAAATTTTGATAATAATCCTCATTTGGACTGCTTGTTGGAAGCAACAGGAGCTCGCCGTTTCATCACGCAGTCGGAGCTAATGTGCTCTGTGGGTCCTGCAATACTTGGAAATCCTCTGTGGGTCCAGAATTGGTGTTCTTAATCCTAAAATCCACCCGCTGTAAGTGGAAGTAGAGTTATGTCAGATTGTCTGACTGGTTTACTGCTCAATGTACCAAGTGCTAATAATACCAAGAGAAAAGCAGTCAATCAACACTGACTGATTTGCAGCCTTTAATTGTGCAAATCTTTTGACACTACGGTGTCTTCAGCAGAGTCAAAATGGACAAAGACATGAAGCAAACAACATATATAGCCAATTATTGCTAAGCTTCCCTGGTGGTGGTCTCGTGTTCCGCTGTTGGATATCGTTCTGTCTAATTTTACATCCCTCAGCATGAAAGGTATCACGGAAATAAATGCTTCAGGAGGAGGTTAGATTGCATAATGCATCCTCAATATATTTTGAGCGCTGGCCTCCCAGACCTGGAAACATTACTAAAATCCAGTGCAGTGGGGGGGGGTCACAAGGCTAAACTGTAGATGGGTTTTAATGAGCAAAAAAAAAAAGTTTCAAAACAATAAAATCTGATCACGGATTAAATGTTCCCCACCTAACATTGGCCAATTTTACATACACCTTAACCTGCATCTAGTTTACCTTGCATCGTCCCTTATTTCTTTTCGATTATGGAGAGAGGGGACTGTCTTTTCTGGGATCCAGCACAATGGAGCACTAATCTGAGGGTGCACATAGAGAACAACAGAGTAAAATTTTATAATGATGATTAAGATCCAAACTGTGATTGTTAGGAGCACTGATGAGCTCCTCCACACACACGAGCAATAAAGCTCATTGTTTCTTAGTCAGAAGGATGTGGGTGGGTAGGGTGGGTGTCTTTAGGTTGTGACATCGCATTAATATTTCATCCCAGAGGGGTGAGACAGGAAAAAAAACAAAGAAAGAAAGACAGCAAGAAAGAAAGACTCACTGCGGCCTCGTCCTCCCTGCTGTCGCTGGTGTCCTCACTCTTGTGGTGGCCGGCTGAAGAGCGAGTGTCCCTCTTGCGGCTGGCATCCGTCCCCTCCGTCTGTCTCTCTCCATCTGGGCCAAGGTGAAAACATGGACACCACTCAGAAAGCCAGCAAGCACCATAATGATCACTATTGTCGCTGTCATCATCCTCATTGTCATCACCCTAGTCTCCAATTTAATCATCATCATTAATAGCATCATTGTCATTCTGATCTCTATCATTATTGTCTTCATCATCAATAGCATAATTAGAATTATGAATATCTTCACTACCATCATCATCATCATGATCAACAATTATTTGGAGCGATCGCTCACTTTTCTTCCCACTGAGCCTCTCTACTGTAATCAAACCCGGATAAAGGTTTCCGGAGAAAAAGGAGATTAAGTGGGAATAAAATGTAATTGGAAAAGTGGAAAGAGACAAGAGGGAAGAATAAACACCAGTCTGTGGGGGGGGGGGTGAAAATGGGAAACAAAAACAAGAAAAAAGAGGAAGAGATCGAGAATTGGAGAGACACAAAAAATTGCTTTTCTTGCAGAGAAGTGGAGCTGTTAGAACACCGTCATGCCACAGATGGATTATGGGACTTTTGCTGCACAATGATGACAGTTGCCTTGGCCGGGAGAGAACAACCGGAATTTAAATCCAGTGTGTGTTTGTGCATGCAACTGTGTGTATTTGTGGGTCCATCACAGAGCATATGGTCAAACTGCCACCTCTCCGGGCCGCCGGAAAAACACACGCACATACGTACACACACGCCGTCATGGACGATCAAACCGGAGCACAATTCAATACAGAGCAGTAACAGGATATTCAACACTTTATGAGAGCCTGTAAGGGTTTTTACCTCTACGAGGAGTTCATATAAAAAGGGAATCCATAGTCCATTCACTCCAATCTCTTTTTATTTGTATTGCACAGCTCTCGATCCCATTTGGCTGACATGGTCCACGAATGCACAACACTGCTGCAGCTCGGATGGGCTGCCATAAAAGGTGGCTCCTGTGCCATTGACTACCCCATAAAAAGCAGGAGGGTGGGGTGGGAGAGGGCTGTGTGGTGTCCCAGATGCATTACAGTGAAAGTGGTTCATTACTGTCTGCTGAGCAGGGGTTGGCTGTAGTGCACACACATGCATACAGCCACACAGACGGGCGTGCACACACCCACACACACACAAACACACACGGGGATGGATTGTGATTAAAAGGCAGAATGGGGAGAACGGGGAGGCTATAAAGCATAATGAGAGCTAATGGTTTTCCAATATGTCCTCTTAACAATGAGTCTGAGTGGGCTGAATTAGATGGGGTGGAGCTTTGGGGGAGGTGGTGTGTGTATATATATATGTGTGTGTGTGTGTGTGTGTGTGTGTGTGTGTGTGTGTGTGTGCTCACTCGTCATTCACATGAAGAGGTAGCTGAAAAACAGTGAAAAGCGATAAAAGTCGAAAACACAAGACAAAACGTAGAGAAAGTGAGTTTTCCTCTTGTACAACGTGTTCTGCATCTCATAAAAGCAAACATAATCTGTGCTGATGATTTGTTTACCTCATTTGTTTGGATATTATCTTGCCTGTCTCCCTCCATTCCCTTTGCAATTTCACTGATTCCAGGCAAGTGTAATAAAAATCTGCTTTGATCGGCAGAGAATCACTATTCGCTGAATAAATGAAACGGAGGAGAAAATTGCAGTGTTCACAACGCGTTCCCTTCTAAACCGTATTGCCATCTTTCTCTCGGATTGTGTAAGGGTATATTGTGTTGTATGCTTTCTGAGTCTGACCAAAGTGCACTGAAAGGCCACCCCGACACCCCTTTCCCTCAAAAAAAGGAACAAAAAAACATAATACCAGCCGCTGGAAGTCATGGAAGCTTTCAGTGAGGGTCATTTCCTTTTACAGCACAGGAACTGTGCTGTGATAAGCGCCAGTCCGCGGTCCAACTCGACATGGACGGTCAAAGCACGTCCTCCGGGGTCTATCAAGGCTCCGCCAGATCAAAGGGCAAACACCAAAGAGAAGCCGTGCTCAAAGTCGTCTCGCTTCAAGCCCGACTTTCCTGCCATTGTTGAGCCAAAAATAGCAGGAAACCTCCAAGTTTTCTATAAACTATGTAACTAAAACCTCTTTTACTAAAAGTTCTAAATGTACATTTCAGCACGGGCATGTTAAACAAAACAATATGATACTGCAATTAGAATATAAAAAATGACCTAAAATCACCCCAAAGGAAAATTTATCGCAAATTCATTTATTTATGCGAGTATTTATTGCTCTTCCACTGAGTAAATACTGCATGAGTCACTGCATGAGTCAACTGGATGCACATCTCCCCATAACTGCTTATCTGAGACCAGGCAATGCACCAGGGAGCTGGGTGAGGCTCCCCTTTGCCTCGCCTCATTTATGCAAGTGATCACCTTAAATATGAATGAGCACACGGAATCACAAAAAACTCATAGAAGTCCTGCTTGGAAATTAAACGAGTTAACGCTTCGAACCTACAAATGGGGACAGCAAACACTAAACCTGCTGAAAATAACGCACTGGCACAGACAACATGGTTAAAATACCTCATACTTACATACTAAATAACTTGTGAACAACATACGCACATTAAGATAATGGAAATTATTGGATTTTGTATGCAAAATAATTATTCAAACAGTATAGACTGTGACTGACAGCCAAATGTGTCTGAGCTTTCTTTAACACTCTCAATAAATAGAGAAAAGATTAACAGCCAGATTAAGGGGTTGACATCAGCCAGATGACAGAAAGCCGTCCACCAAGATTAGGAGGCAAAGAATTCACTTTCAAATAATTGGTCTTCTTCATGAAGTCCCTCAAGCATCGTCTTCTGAAGTCTGAGAACCATTTTTGACTGAACTTTCAAAATGCAAAATGCATCTCTGCACTCTTTGCAGAGCCTCGGAAGAAATCGCCTCATCAAGTGAGGCGTGACGTGGAAAGAACATTCCGCTGCTATTCATGTCATTATAGTTACGTTTACATTATTAGTGGCCCATTCACAGGAGAGTTCCTTTATACGGACAAATGTTTGAAAATTTGACAAAGACCATTCACAGCTAATATATTCTTCCAACAAATTCTTCAACAATCCCAAAAGGAGAAGATAATGAGAATTGCAAAGCACTTGTAGTTTGTGTGTGTTGGAACATTTGTACAGTAACGTTTAAACATAGCCAACATATCCGTTAGGTAAAGGATAATGTTCAGCGAGCGGGTCATTATTATCCTCTTTGCGTCGGGGTCCTGCATCATCCTGTCGGGGTTTATTTCACTGCCCATTATCACGCTTATTACACAGCTGCTTACTAAAGAAATCAATAATTTGACACAAAATATTGAATAAAAAAAGACTGTATTGCTTGAACGTCTATCAGTCAGAATCGAGCGTTCAACAAAGCCGTGTAATAACAGTCATAAAAGATATGTTTGTGTATGTGTGCGAGGCCTGACTAAATGTATGCATGATGTGTAGATTGTCCGACACAAAAGCTGCGGTGCTGCGATGGGAATGATTTATAAATAATGTTCCCTGCTGGAGGAAAGCAGAGGTCTGATGAGTCAGTCAATCAAATGCTACAGTGGTGGTGAATCAGCCGTACAAACCACGAGGTGGGTCCTTTAATCCTACGCTGGGACTGCTATTCTGTTCTCATAAGTAACCAGCATGTATTGCTATCAAGAAAAAGTTATAAAGAACTGAAAGAACAGGCATTTACACACACACACACACACACAAGTTGACCATGATGCAGTGTGTAGCAGCCGCGAGGCGAGGTAAGTCCGATGCCCGTGGCGAGCTGCAGCGAGTCAGGAGTCAGCTCCAGTCCCTGGACTGTGACGAGACTTCCTCAAGCCTCCATGCGGGCTCTAATGAAGTAATGAAGAGCAGACTTACAGGTTAATGGAAGCCAATAGACTACGAGCTCCACCACCAGCAGGAGATCAGGCTGAATACTAATCATTCAGGCGCCTCCTCTCTTATGTTCAGCCTAATCTGTTCATGTCCCCCGGTCCTAAAACTGCGGCACTATTTACTGTGCAGGTGAGATGGCGGAGAGGAACTCCGTAACCTCCAGAGGACAGAGATAGTGACTGGTTTGTGGAGTGTTTTGTAGATTAAGTCTGTGACAGAGTATATTAAAAGCCACAATAAACAGCGCTCTTATCCAAGGTTGATGTGGGTGTAATCTGTAGATAGAGACAAGGATTTGGGCAAACTTTCTCCAGATTCCTCTAGTACTTTCTTTTTCTTTCCTCTCCACTTTTGAGAAATGAGCAATAAGTTCACCTTGCCTGGCTGCCCTTTATTAAAGCTAATGATATTCTAAACTCTATAGCTTTCAGCAAACTGCAGCTGTCAGAGCTCCCATCTCCGCTGTACGTGAGCCAGTTCTCATGTGTGTATTTCAGGGTGTTTGTGCGTATATGCGTACAGTATATGGAAGCATGTGTGCGTGTTGCATCTCTGTGTCTCCTTTTATCTTTGAGCAAGACTGACAGCAACCACTGGGTTTCACTGCAAGGCGCTGCTTCGCTCTACGTTAAGTGATGGACAGAATGGTGAAACAGCAGAATGCTAATCACAGAATCAAAGAAGCGAGTGCCGCGGGAGAAACAAAACCGGCAACGAAGGGCAGTTATAGAAGAGAAGAGAGGAAAAAATTGAACGGTCTAGAGGAGATAACTAAAATAGAGGTGGTTAAGTAGGAGGAGTTTAGTTTTAAACAAAGTCCAGTCATGACAAATTAGATAATAATAATCTGTGTGGGAGCCCTCAGGGTCTGTCCCATGTAATAGCCCCTCTGGTAAACAGGGGAAATTATAGCACAGTCAAACCCGGCAGCTCACTGCGGTTACAGAACAGTCATTATCACAATTCATTTGCCAGTGTTATCTCGTGAGTGGTTCCTACATGGTCTCCTTGGAAAAGGCAGAGTCAAGCACAATTAATGTTCAGCGTTAAAGGAGGACTAGCTACAGAACACAAACAGGGAAGAAAGAAATGCAGTAAGCAAATGCTTCATGGTAACAGATACACATTACAATGTCCAAAAGAAGGTGAAAACCTGGTTTGTTCGTGTGATTAACATTCAAAGTACATATTTCTAGACAACTACTAATTATTTCCATAACAGATTATGTTAAAAGGAATCAAAAAATCATTTTCAGAACTACATTCTACTTTGTGCTCTTGTCATATTAGAAAGTGATCTTTGAAATACACATAAGCAACAGAAGTCGACTTCTAATATATTTTAGGAGCCGCTGGAAACTCTTCTTTTTTCCACTCGATCCACGCTGACTCAATGGCACCTTGCACTACCAACAGATTTTCCTTTTTAGGAGTGGTTTCACAGTAACCTTATATTCAATCTCATTCCAAAGATGCTTTATTGGATTGAGTCCCGGAGGCTGTGCGGGACACAGGAGCACACTGAGGTCATTGTCATTTCTGTAAACATTTTGATATAATAAAGAGGCTGGAATAAACCTTCGGTGTTGGTACCACTTGATCCGAGTGCTGCTTTTGATTCAGTTGATCACAAAATTCTTTTTAAAAGACTGAGGAATCACATTGGACTCTCGGGTACTGTTTTCGACTGCTTTTCCTCTTACGTTTCTGGCAGAGAGTTGTAATAGATGATAACTTCTCCAAAACCTCCAAAATAACATGTGTGGTTCCCCAAGGATCGATTTAGGGCCACTTCATCAGGATAAAAGTATTTTTAGTTGTAGGCTCCAAAGCTCAGAGAGAGAAACTGATCGTAAAATTAAATTCCGTTAGACTTACCTCAAACCAACAAGCAAGAAACCTTGGTGTGGTGTTTGACTCAGAGCTAAACTTTAATTTTATTACATTTTCATCTGCTGTTTTCTCGCGTGCATTGGTTTCATATTCTTAAAGGTTTTTTGTTTGTTTGTTTGTTGTTTCTGTTGATTTTATGGTCTGCACATGTTCTGTCTTACTATCTTATCTGTGAAGCACTTTGAACTGCACTTACCTGGATGAAAGGAGCTATACAATTAAAGTTTGATTTGACTTGTTGTGACACCATCCTTGCTGGAGGTAGCGATGTGACACAGTGGTTACTGGTCAGCAACAATGGTTTAGAGGACTCTGGCATTCAAATGAAGCTCAGCATTTGGTATCATGGGGCCTAATTTGTACAAGAAAATACACCCACACAGTTACCGCTAGCCTGTTTCTTTGACACAAGGCAGGACTGATGGATGACTAAGGGAAGTGTTTGCACTGTTTGATCACTTAAGTTTGATGATGATCCGGTTTTTTTCCTTAGCGGACAAAAGTGTGACCCGGCATGGACTTCTGCTGTTGCTGCTTTAAGGTTTGATGAACTGAATAGACACGTGCCATTCTGCAAAGCACTGTTGTACTGAGCTGTTACATACTTCTGGCCCCATCCTTCCTCACTGGCAAGGTGCTTTTAGATGTCTAAGTGCAGGAGGCCAGTTGTTTCTAAGATACCTTGAAAAACAACCCTACTTCAGTCAAAGTGGCTTAGCTTTGTGTGGTTTAACAGCAAATTCACCTCTTGAACTCGTCTTCCCCCAATAAAGAAAGGATGAGTGGAAATGATGGATAGGTACTGAAAATTGGAAGAAAAATCTAAATGCAAGAGTCAAACGCAGACACAGGAAAGAAGGTGTGGAAGGATAAACAGACAATGGAGTTACAGGAAGAGTGGAAAAGTGCACAGCAACAGCATGCTCTGTGTAAATTATTGACGGCGTTGATCTCCTCTGCTGAGTGAGTACACTGTGACTCCATCTCGGTGACGTAGGCCGTTAAATACACGCCCTCGCCTCCTCTCCCGCCACTGGGGAACAAGATTAAAATTGCATAGGGCGACAAAACAAGCAGCTGCAGCTTTTAAAAATACAAGAGTAGGAGAAAGACAGACATCAGGTGAGTAGGGGGCGGGGCGCAAGGGTGGAGAATGGAAGAGGGGCAGGAGACAAAATTGGAAGTCAAGTGGGAGACTGGAACAGTGGTGGAGGATAAGAGGATGATGAGTGGGATGCAAGGACAAGAGACTGTGAGAGACATGTAAAGGAGAGGGTGTAACCCCAGCGTGAGAGCCTTCCATTTTGCGGATGCTAACACGAACATGTTCACTCATTCAGTCACTCGTTACTTAGCCAGCCATTAACCGACTGACTTAGCCACTCACTCATTCCCTCTCCATCCCCTCTCTGTACACTCTATATTCTAGTACTCTTTACAAGCGCAGAGCTTATAAAACTTTACAAGGCTCATGGCTTTTTGCTCCTCAGTCAGGCATGACGTTATAAGACAGGGCTGACACAAAGCAGTGGAGGATGTTAAACTGATGGGCCGGTGTAGTTTCTTAATGACACTTTTCGGCCTTACGCATACGCAGGGTGGCACGGCGGCGGTGGGGGCAGGGCAACTTCGCCGGGGCAGTGCTGGCCAAATGGAGCCAGCTAATTATAGCAAATAAACAGCACTGATCTGTGCCATTAGCCAGTCAGTAATGAAGCAGAGTGGAGGGCTGCTGTGAAACTGATGAATAGGCCTGGCCTTCAGTTCAGCTCTAACAGCACAGCCTTCTGAGGAAAGCGAGAGTGCATTAAGACAAGAGGCATAACAAGGCTTTAGAGATGAGATAAACAGAGACAAAAGCGCTGTGACAGAGAGGAGCAAGGAAAGGAGAGATAACTTAATGGGGGGGGGATAGAAAGCGGAGCGAGAGAGCATGTAGTAACAGAGAGGAAGCGTGCTCGTAGGCCTGTGGGTGTGTAGGGCAGAGACAGAGAGATTGCAGAGATGCTTAATGTGCTGTAATATGGGTCAGGGGCAAAGAGGTCCCACTCTCTCTCTCTCTCTTCGACCCTCTCTCCTCTCCTCTAAGCTCCTGGAATGTTTTGCACTCCACTAATTGCTCACAAAAGCCGCCACTTAGGAAAATTCAAATCGCAAAAAAATAAAAAATAAAATAAATGCTTTGGATGGAGACAAACATAAAATCAGAGCCCCGAGGCCAAGTGCACTCACCGATGAACAAACAGCCTGAATGAAAATGGAATGACCTCATTGCAGTGTTAGGCTACAAACACACACACACTGATACTTAGAGGGTATTGTTTGGAACCAAATCTGAATGATGGAATCAATTAAACATTTGCATTTCAGAGTAGATGAGTTTGGCAATTTCAAACCCCTGGCATCAGTGTGAGGTTTGCTGCATGCAGAATGAAAGGCAGCGTGTGAAAAGCTCACAACATTACAGGAGCGTGTATGAAAGACAATCTTTGGCCTTCCATTCATGCATACGGATTTCTACTTGCCAAATGGAAATGTGAAGAGTGCCATTAAGAAGTCAATAGATTTAATTACATCCACAATCAAAAAAGGGTTTGAAAGACAGGAAGTGCCTACTTCTTATCTCTAGACCACCTGTGCTCAAAAAAATTAAAGGAACACTTTTTAAGCAGAGTATAGCATCAAGTCAGTTAAACTTCTGGGATATTGATCTGGTCAGTTAAGTAGCAGAGGGGGGTTGTTAATCCGTTTCAACTGCTTTGGTGTTATTAAAATTAACAACAGGTGCACTAGAGGGGCAACAATGAGACGACCCCCAAAACAGGAATGGTTTTAGAGGTGGAGGCCACTGACCTTTTTCCCCCCTTCTTTTCTGACTGTTTTCAGTAGTTTTGCATTAGGCTAGGGTCAGTGTCAGGTATGAGGCGATACCTGGACCCTACAGAGGCTGCACAGGCAGCCCAACTCCTCCATGGTCTCACATCAATACGTGGAGAACGTTATGCTGCCTGTAACATCCTTCAGCATGACCGGTTTGGTGGTGGGTCAGTGGTGGTCTGGGGAGGCATATCCATGGAGGGACGCACAGACCTCTACAGGCTAGACAACAGCACCCTGACTGCCATTAGGTATCGGGATGAAATCCTCGGACCCATTGTCAGACCCTAAGCTGGTGCAGTGGGTCCTGGTTTCCTCCTGGTGCAGGACAATGCCCGGCCTCATGTGGCAAGAGTATGCAGGCAGCTCTTGGAGGAGGAAGGAATCGATACCATTGACTGGCCCCCACGCTCCCTGACCTAAATCCAATAGAACACCTCTGGGACATTATGTTTCGGTCCATCCGACGCCGCCAGGTTGCACCTCAGACTGTCCAAGAAGATGATCTGGGCCAGATCTGGGAGGAGATACCCCAGGACACCATCCGTCATCTCATTAGGAGCCCCGACGTTGTCAGGCATGCGTACAAGCACATGGGGGCCATACAAACTACTGAGGACCATTTTGAGTTGCTGCAATTACATTTCAGCAAAACGGACTATAACTTGTGTCCATGTAGGGGTGTCTTTGAATTCAGCCCTCTGTAGGTTGATAATTTTCTTTTCCATCACACGATGTGGCATCCTTTATTTCCTAACACATTACCCAGTCCATATCAGTATAGACAGGGGCGGCTGGTATCAATGGGCTAGCAGGGCTCAGCCCTCCCTGTCCTTTACAATAAATATAATAAAATAATTGTAAAAAATCTTAAAACAGACCGTCTTCAATTTTGGTGGGACCTAGAGGATCAACAGAACCAAATAGTCACAAGAAAAACGGAGGAAATAGAAAGAAAAACGCAGGATATATTGAAATGGGCTTATTTTTTACAGCCCCAACTCAGCGGCATCAGCGTCCAAACAGATTCGTTTTAAGTGAGTGACAGGCGTCGTGGCACGCCCCCTTGATTTGCTGGGCATTTGGGCTAAATTCATTCAGCCCAGAGACGCCGACAGCAGCGCGGTGCAGCAGTGCTGTGACAGAGTGAACAGACAGGGGGCGCAGC
>JAVQJF010013941.1:0-12282 GCA_036023855.1 Gadopsis marmoratus | reverse complement strand
AGGAAGTATGACCAAATAAGGAGGGAACCACTAGACAGAGGAAACAGACCAGGGGCACGACCTAGGAAAACTAGGACCTGAGACACGAGACCACAAACACCACAACAACACACAGGAGAACACAGGAACACTGACAAGGGACCAGACAAGGAGAACTAAGACATCAAACGTGGAACCTTAGAACAAACACAAGGAACAAAATACAGGAAAACACAGGCCCCCGGACAAGGGGCCTGACAGCTGATAGTTGCACATAAATCCATAACGGCCCTTTTTGTGGAATCTCTATTTTCTGATAGCTTGTTCATTTTATTTAAGAAAAGGATTTAAATGCTTTTCCCACCACTGCCTAAACTGGTTGCTTCAGTTTTTGGGCACATCAGCAGTAACGTTTGGGGCACTGACCGACCGTTTCTGCTACAGTCGAGTTAATTCACTGGCAAAGCTCCACCTTCATAGAAGCTAGCAGTCAGACTGCAGCCTCTCATGGTCAATCTGACCAACTGCGTCCAAACATCTGAGTGATAACTGTGATTTTATAGGCAGTGGGAGGAGATGTTCACGGTGCATTTGTAGCCATGCAGCCAGGCAGCTGAAGACATGAACGATTTCACAGTCTGTGCGCCCCGACTTGGCGAAGTTGTGGAATCCATTTTGAATTATCCCCAGTCTATGGGAAATATGCTATCAACTACAGCAACCTTTTAGCCCTGAAGCAAAGTACAGTTGCAGTGTAGCACCACACAGCCGTTGTTCTCCTTCTAACCAAACGTTATATTAGCTCAGTTATCATTCCAGCCTTAGAAACCCGACTCATACGTTGAGCAGTTTGCTTGTCGGTCCAGCCCTCTGAGGCAACGCTGTTCACTCTGGGGGATTCTCTCACCGCAGAGACAGAGGAGCTTTCAAAAGCCTCCTGAAAATTTGATCTGTCCAAACCAATCACATATTGTGCAGGACTACTTCCGCAAAAAAAAACAACAAAAAAAACAACTTGTGCGAAACGATGAAAGGATTCATGGTTCTTCAACAGCGGGGGTGTCTACGTGCCTCGCCACTCGCCATGACAACCTATGTGCGGTTCATCTGCGCTGTGATCCTGCACAATGTGACGCAGAAAAACAAAGGCCCGAGCAACAAAATATGATAACTCCTGTAAAAAAAGTGACTTGTATGCTTTCATAGTGATTACTTATTAAGCATGAAGTTAACAGTGGTGTTTTTAGCAGGATCGATCGACCCAGAATACGAAACATATTTTCTCACTTTCCTCCTCTAATGCTGGTTTTTCGTGCTACGGTTTGTAGATGCAGTGCTACATTTATAGATACAGTTTTGAGAACAAGTGTCTGTTCTGTTTTATGATCAGGACATTGCTTCCGGAAAATTCTGCTGTGTTTATTGTATTCAAGTGTTAAAAAAATAAAACAGGACCCATTGGATGATAATTAGTTGGAAGTATAAAAATGAGCATTCATTCATTTCATGTAGTAATCTCCTTTTTGGAAACACGACTAATCAAAAGTATTCGAGAGCGGTTGCATAAACCGCTGCCAGAGTCTCCATAGCTGTGTTCATTGAACGACAAGTCCTCCAAATTAAATGACAAAATACATTTATTTGAACTGTATATACAGTATATACAGCCCGTTTTTGTTTAATATTTTCACTTTTTTTACAAAATTAATGTGAAAAATTAAGTAATTTTTGTCAGCCTATATCAGTGTGAACAGACTCCTAAAAAATTTACGTCATAATAACTTCATAGTATAGTATGTTGTAGAAAACATCAAAGTATGTCATAAAAAACCTCATAGAATAGTATGTTGTAAAAAACAATTATATTACATCATAGTATAGTATGTCGTAACAAACTTCATAGTATGGAAGGGCTCATCCAGGACTTGTACCCGGGACCTCTCGCACTAGGTCCCAAGTGCGAGATCCTGATACCACTAGACCACCGATGGACGACAAGCAGTTTCTCTTTTCAAGTTTCAGGTTTCATCCCTTTTAAATTAGAACAAGATCAGCTTTGCAAAGAAAATGTAGTGGTTATAGAAAACACAGCCTTTGTACAGAAGGGCTCGTCCTCGTGCATGAAAGGATACCTTGAAAGTGCTTGAAAAGATACCCTGAAAGTGCTTGGGATACCTTGAAAGGATACCTTGAAAGTGCTTGAAAAGATACCTTGAAAGTGCTTGGGATACCTTGAAAGGATTCCTTGGGATACCTTGAAAGGATTCCTTGGGATACCTTGAAAGGATACCTCGAAAGTGCTTGAAAGGATACCTTGAAAGTGCTTGAAAGGAGCCGCATGAGAAACTGAGACTGTTGTGGGCCGGAGCAATAAGCTGAACTCAATATTAATTTGATTTTTTTATAAAAAAGGAATAAATTGTGTGGTTTTCATAAGAGTAGATGTTATGAACATGTGGAGCAGGAATAGTAAAAACGCCGACATTATAAGGCCATTTAATCAACATTCACAAAAACAAATTTGAAAATGAGCATGTTTTTTCAATATTTGAAAGACCATTATTAATTAACTTTATACAAAAAAATAACAAGTATTATGGCTATTTAGTTTATAGTACAATTGCTTTTTTTTCAGTTCTTTTTTTCTTGGTCAGTGAGAGAAATCCGGTCTGTGTTGAACTGAAGTCAGGTTGAATGTCTGAGGTTTAACTTACTGTTTTTAGCGATTTTGTGAGAAATCACAAAGCTGGTTCTGACTGCTCCATCCCATGATGTGTGCAGCTCGGTAAAAAGATCCTGTTGATTTTGCAGCCTAGCTAGCAAAGCTTCAGATGTCCGTTCCCACAATGCATCAGTCATGTTAGTCTGGTAATGACGATTCAAACTGTGATCCTTAAACTCAGCGATCTGTCCTCCGCAAACTCGGCGCACAACTTTACCTTTGACTTAATGAGTAAATAAAAATGGAGAAGTCCATGTTTTGTCCAAAACTCTACATTCTGTATCAATCTTTCTTTTTTTTTAACGTGAGCTGACATGTTTGGGGGCCAACAGCTGCGCGTCTCTTGTAAACAGCTGTTCACCAAAACACGGTGACGGTGCAAACGGCCGCAGCCACGCCCACAAGCCACGCCCACAAGCGCGGACGCGCGTACGTTTGAAAAGACGGCAGACGCCTTCAAAATAAAAGCAACGCTCAGTTGTGTTGCGTGAATGATGAACACTTTTTAGTTTGATTGCTGATTTACCATTGACCTCTCGCGGGCCGGTCGGGGACAGCCAATGGGCCGGATGTGGCCCGCGGGCCACACAATGCCCAGGTCTGGCTTAGCATAAAGACGACACAGGGGGAAACAGCTAGCCTGGCTCTGTCAAAAGGTCACAAAATCTCTTGTCCTGGCCAAGAAAAAACTCAAATGGCTGTTTTTGTATGGATTAAACAAAATTGATATAACGTGTATAATAATTGAGCTTTAGAGGTGCTGGTAGGCCAGTTTTGTCACCTTTCGGACAGAGCCAGACTAGCTGTGTCCCCCTGTTTCCAGTCTTTATGCTAAGCTAAACTAACGGTCTCCTGGATGTAGCTTACAGACACGAGAGACGTAACAATCTTCTCACCTAACTCTCTGCAAGAAAGCTATTAGGCGTATTTTGCAAAATCTTAATACCTAACTCTACCAAACTATTCCTTTAATCGTTTAATATCGTTTAATTAATTACTGACTGACACACACTGCTTTCTGAGACTACACACGGCTGCTGTTTTCAAGATCACCAACATGTGAACTTAATAATGAATAATACTGACCTCGAGATTTTTTAGGCATGAACACATAAGTAATAGAGCAGACGTCACCACATGATTGGTCTTGACAGTGTGGCAGTCCACATAGTGTAGCATATAAACTGATTGTTATGTGCATCCCCTCACTCTGTGTGTGTGTGTGTGTGTGTGTGTGTGTGTGTGTGTGTGTGTGTGTGTGACACCATAATGAGTTAAGCACACGACGCTGGAGCCTGCATTCATTCAAGAGCAGTGACGTCATGCGCTGAGCAGAGCGAAAGGAGTTTTTGGGAGACACTGCAAGTGGAACTCCTTGCGAAGCTGGGTTGTAACCTAAAGCCAAAGAGAAGTGAGAGAGAAAGAGAGAGAGAGAGAGAGAGAGAGAGAGAGAGAGAAAGGGTGGGAGGGGGAGGGGGAGGGGGAGAGAAAGACTGCACGGCCAAGAGAAGGTGATGTCAGCTGAGTTCAGAAAGTAAACAGAGTTCCAGACTGCAGCATGCTGTCTGCGGGACGGGGAATTCAGCTGGGGCAAACCCACGGGGGCTCTAACACAATCTCCTGGACCGGCACCTTTATCTCCGGGAAGGAGGGCTGGTTCCTCCTCATCTCCCTCTTCATCTCCTTACCCCAAGGGACAGCCTGGCCGTATGGTAAGAGACTGGCAACAACATTACCTTCTTTCTTCCCCTCTCCTCGTCTCTATGTTTTGGACACCCTCTTGGTTTATGTTCTTTGTTCTCAAAATACCGGCATCAGCTCTCTCTCCATCCCCTCTTGCCTGCTATCCTTTAAGAGCACAACGGCGCACAGCAAGGCTTGTAAAAGAAGGTCCACCGAGAGACAGTGATGCAAAATCCAGCTTTTTACAGAGGCAGCAAAGAAAAACATCACTGACAAGTTTGTGCTGTCTTCGTCTTTGCAAGTCCTGCTCTGAAATACAGAGTGAGGGTTTGTCCTGTGTAGGTTTGTTTATTGTCCCATTAAAAATGGGTTCTGTGATCTTCACACTCCTTTCTTGCAATGGTTCTTTGCGTGAAATAAAAGTGAGGTTGTTTATCTGCTCTCAAATAAAAGAAGCAACAGTTGGATGTGGCCACACATTCCTCGAGGTACAGTGAGGCGGTTGGAGTCCTAATAGGGCTGTTGAATCTTGGCACTCGTACCCCTTTTGTGTGAGAGCTTCTCTTTAAATGCTAAAGTGTGCTGTGCGTGAGTTCTCCCCGAGACTGAGATTGTCGCTGCCTGTTTACCCTAGGTGACCACTTGAACTGCTGCAGGAAGGCATGAGTCACGACTGAGTCAATCACGCTGGCTGTGGTAATGTGTGTACATACACTGTCTCCAAGACTCCTAACCAAACCTCTGCCCTCTGTTTGATTCCTCTTCGCATGGTTACTACGCAGTAAAATAATACCTTCAATTAGTAGTGTTGGTGAATGTGGCAACGGGCTGGGCAGAGCACAGCTGTGTGAAACTGCAGTGATTAAGACAATTCCCTCTGGCAGATTTACCTACTTGTGTTGTTGTCCGCTGAGTCACTCGCAGCACAGCTTGTTTCATAATCGTGCATTATCAGCTGATGATAGATGTTTTCTATTGAGCAACCGAAAATAGTTTCCTTGTTTTTAAAGCTGAGCAGAGGGGTTTACATGCAAATCCTGACTTTGTGGACATTTCTGTTTAGGTGTGTGTGTGTGTGTGTGTGTGTGTGTGTATGTGTGTGTGTGTGTCCCATTGTGCTGTGTAAGGCTTCCTGTTCAGGATCCTCCACCTGAGTCCTGAGATGTCCTGTTCTTCTTATACACTCTTCTTATATATAGCATGTTTAACCAAAGTCCACAGGGAGTCTGTCAGGGCTACTGGGTAGTGTTCTACATGGAGCTAAATGCTAAAAACAAATGTGGACATCTCAGACTCCAGTTTGACGTACATATTGGTGTGTGTATATACTATTTCACCAAAGTGGATAATAGAGCGATATGGTTTTTCATTGGATTTGTGGTTTCCTAGCAGAGGGAAGTTTATATAATCTACAGGATGACCACTGGGATCAGCGCTTGGGATCCGGCTACATTCAGATATTCAATGCCCACAGAGCTCCCTTGGGAGTTTCCCTGTTCCATGATAGCAATATCACTCCAACCCCAAAATACCAGACAGCTGCTGTGGACAGTAGACAAACGGAGTTATACACTCGCACATACATGCACAGCACGTGTTCTCACAGCTGCTGTAAAAACAAGTATTTTTCCATGATCAGCGTGAAATAAGCACCATTTTGTCAGGAGGAAACTATTTATTCAGTGGTGTATAATGTAACCTGTGATTCTATTCCCAGGAAGGAAACTTTTTCTGACATGAGTTCTCAACTGATTATGGCAGGGAACAAGTATGACTGAATGATGAATGAAGACTAATTCCACTCTCATATTTGCTTGTGCTATATGCAACTACTTCCACTTAGCTAAGCTAACAGATAGCCTGGCTGAAATCTGCCTGCCAGCATCTCTAAAGCTCACAAATTAACATGTTATATATGTGATTAAACTGCACAAAAACAAAAGTGTAAAAAGTACAGGCTGTTTTACGGATTGTCATGCCTGACTATTTCTCGGCTGGGTGCAGTTAATCGCGTAGGTTGCCTTGCAGCCACACAGTAACGATAAGGCTCAAATAGTCTGGCACGTAACCCCCCAGTGAAACCACAACATGTTGTTTTACACTTCAAAGCCAAGGTAGCTGTTTCCCTCTGTTCCCACTCTTTGTGCTAAGCTAAACAACTGCTAATGGTATAAATCATCTCATCTAACTCTCAACAAGAAAGCGAAAAGGCATATTTCCCAAAATGTTGAACTATTAGAAAACGTAGTTAAATGTACAGATTTGAGATACTGCGTGTCCAACAAAGGTGACACAGGCACAGCATTGTGCTGTGTTTGATAAGCATGTTGAACTTATCTTAGCTCTCACTGGGCTGTGCACATTGTGCTGGCTTAGATGTGATAGCGGTGTAAAGTAGCAAGACAAGACTCAAGCTGATCAAGATTCAGTCTCTGAGCAGTGATCAACAAAAACACAAACTAGACAATAACTGGTTTAAATGCCAGAGAACGCTGTGGGCCCAGCTGCATTTCTGATAACATTTGGATATCAAATTAGAGCTTAATTATACAAGACTCAGGAGGCAGCGTTAGGCTGTAAAAATGAACTGGGGCAAAAGTCGATGCTGATGCACAATTGCAACAAATAAAAAGGCAGAGGCTGACTTTGGGTTTTATTCTGCCTGAGTACAGAAAAAAAAACGATGGCATAATTTTACAGCTGATGCAGGCTTGGGGTCAAATTCAGCACCTGCAGCACATGGCTGGCTTTCCAGCTTTATGTGAGCTTTATATATAATGTGAAAATGTTACACTTTGTTCTTAGCAGGGGTCAGGGTTTGCTGGGCCAGCAATGCAGTGAGGTCAGACACAGTGACCACTTCTCTGCCCCCAATAATAATGATGTCAGTCTCTGGATCCACATCAAAGATGTGCAGCTGAGACATGCCGGCTAACAACTTGGGCCTGTAGAGCCTCTGATTGGGCGGCACTGTTTTGTGACACACGGAGGTCTCCACCAAGCGACGGGACGCCTGTTATGATGCCTGTGTTACTGCTATTTTAATTTCTATGACTCCTTGACATGCATCTTGAGGAGTACGTTTAGGAGCTCAACATCTGGAATGGAAACAAGCAGATAACATTTACATAAGACCAGAAAAACCAAACAACCCCCACAGAAATCTGCAAGCTTAGCTACAGGACCGAGGGGGGAAAAAACATTTGGCATCTGCTGTTAAATTCTGTTATTATGGATTGCTGCCAGTGTCTTCTCCCACACACACACACACACACACACAGCACTAGTGTGCACTTAGGAAATATACATATACCAAAACACATAAATATCAGACAAGTTGCATCGAAAGGGTGCTGGACACTCATGAGCACTATGGAAGCAACCTTTGTTAGCAGATGAATTACTTCCTGGTTACAGTACCTCTATGACAACTGTCAACATTCCCAGTTTGTCATTAAACAAGCATTAGCCAGGGACACACAGCACAACTTGGGTTAAATTACAGGTCTGGGGTACAGAACGCAATGGTAAATGAAATGAAAATGATGAAAATGATATTGCTTTTGACAGGTTTAAAGCTCAAAGACCAACTCATGCATGATCTAATGCTTGCATAAATGCCCACTCGCTTGTAGGCTTACTCGTGCACTTGCACACCTGTTGCAGACCTTCCTAAAGTAGAAGCCTGCATGAAATTGTTACTGTTCCGTCTGTAGTTACCTGCAGGTGTTGACCTGGAAGCCTCACAGATGTGTTTTTACAAGGCAGTAAGCTTATCGCTGAATTGAATACATTCAAATCAGCTGGGCGCAAGCCAGAGCAAAGTCCTGGAATGGTATGGAAAAATGATGTTCAGTGTAAACACTTATTAAGGCGAGGGGACAGCCATCCAGAAAATAAAGATGCATTCCAGCATGGGTGCAGCACCGGGAGAGAAACCTCAGAGTCATGCTTCAGACAAAAACATAACAGCCTTATCAACAGAGCTGGAGGTCAGCAAACTGAATCCGTTCACAGTGAATAAACACTGAAAACGCTGCTGCCTGTGTTTATTTATCTCAAGGAGTTGCATTAAGAAAACAGCTTGTGGGAAACTAATCCTATCATAAATGCATTCCTGTCACTGACTGAGGTGAGACATAAGATGATTTCCCAGCCCTAGTTTAACAAATAAAGATCTATTCTATGCTACTGTATATCCAGGCCTTCTCTATAGGTGTACTGAGGGCAGTTACAACTGCGGGATGTCATTTCTCTGTCTAAGGACGAGACACACAGCAGCGATCCATGTAATGACATTACCAGGCCAGCTCATAAAGTCTTCTGACCCTTTCATGTTTATGTCCTATAAATCAGGTTTCTCCGGCCAGAGTCCTTTACAATCCTCAGTGAGGAAGCGGAAAAGCTGTCCTATAAGGAGAGGCGATGGTGTCAGCACCTCTCAGTCTCCATGTGGCAGGAATCACACCTTTTATACACTGTTTTCATCCAGCACTGTTATTCATTGCAAGGCGGCTAATGGTAATGCTTTATATGCTAAATTGTCAAATTGGCCAGTAGCACAGCCGATGATGGCTTTAGTCCATCCTCTCTTGTGTGACAATACCCAGCCTCCGACCCCGTTTTTTTTGTCATATTGTAATCATAACAACAGTCATAGATGTTTGAAATGCACGTGAGTGAAAGCAGACCCGAGTTTGGATGGACTCCTGGTTTGCCAACACTGGACAAAGTCAGGCTACTGTAATGAAGCAATTAGCAGCTTCAATGCATCATTTCTTCCTAATCGTGTGGTGTTTTCTGTTGTTTTTCAGTGCGAAGTGCTAGATTAAAGGGGAACTCCACTGATTTGTTGACTGGTGGGGAGCACTCCTTCAGATATGAAAAAAGTTATATAAAGCATTTTTTAGGCTCCAGAGGGAGAAGCATGAAATCTGATAAATTACCTCAACCTGAGTTAGAAAGAAGTGAGTTTACCAGACCTCTGTTGCCTGCTCCTCATTTCTGCTTCAGTGGAGGATTGGAGGTCAAGTTGCATTGTGGGTAATGTAGGTGGCAGGTTTTGACAAGGATAAACAATGTGTGGAATCAAAAAGATGACATCTCTGGTTCTGCTGTATTGATTTTACTACCCATCATGAGTGTGACAATGCTATAGGCGTGCAATACTAAATCAGTGGAGTACACTTTTAAAAGCACTGGCTATACTTTATGTATTTTAAATGGATTTAACCAAAACATATTGAGGAGAATAACAGTTTTTAGTAAGAATGTGGTATAACAGGTATTTACGATGTCATAAGGCACATTTGCACATGACTCACAGTATGGTGCATAAACCCCCAGCTTGTTCTTGCCTCAACAGACAGCGCTCTAAACATGCAGGCCATGCCCATGTCCTGAATATTTGTGGTTCTCACACTTGGTCAAAAGAAATCCACAAAAATGAAAATGAATCTCTGCTTTTGTCTCAGGGAGGCAGACTGAGCTAAACAAAAGAAGACAATGCAAGACCATCAGCTTTGATTAAAAAACAAAGCTTAGGGGTTGTAAGCGTACATTCATTTTTACCACAAGAAACCAATGCTGGCGGTAAGTATGACAGCATGGGCATTGTGTAAGGGGCTGGCGGGTACGGGCGCCATGGTCCAAAAAACATTTGAGTGACATTAAATCATAATCCTGAGATCTATCACACGCTATGCCACAAAGTGTGGACCGACCCCGTGACGTCGCTGGCTTGCTGAACATGCTTTGAGGTTAATACACAAATCCAGCTGAGCCCACATTATCAAAACAATAAATGACCCTAGGAACAGACAGCAAGCATAAAAACGACTTCAACAGCTTTATGAAGCACAAACTTTGTCCTTAATATACCCGCATTAAAGTTGAGCACTTTCTGTTTGATTAATGTCTGTGTGTATGTCATACCTCACCGTGTCGTAGGAGGAATAGCTGAGGAGAAGGCCAGATTGTAGCTGGACT
This sequence comes from Gadopsis marmoratus, assembly GCA_036023855.1. Classification (NCBI taxonomy): domain Eukaryota; kingdom Metazoa; phylum Chordata; class Actinopteri; order Centrarchiformes; family Percichthyidae; genus Gadopsis; species Gadopsis marmoratus. The sequence goes on along the minus strand of JAVQJF010013941.1, from coordinate 1,910 downwards.
GAGAAACAATTTATGATATCATTAATGTGGAAGGGCAGCAGGGAGGACTTCCAGGACATCTGTGCTTCTCCTCTCTAGTTGACCCTCTGCAAACAACCACTAAGATATTAATCACTTGTGGTTGTTGCTTTGTGTGTCTTAGCTTTTTACTTTCACAAAACATATATAAAACACAAATAGACCTAGTGTGCAATTGTGGCTTTGCTAATAATAACCTGTATACAAGTGTGTCTGTGTGTGTTTAAGTGGGAGGGTATCAGGACGAATAAATAGTAGGAGTCTAGGGTTGAGGGCAGAGAAGTTATTATGATTGCCGGGCTGGGAGGAGGGTACGTACAAAATGCTGCACCGACATTGTGCCAAGTTTAAAGTGCAGCTTCTGTTAGTTCTCCGTCCACATCTGCCACAAGAGAATTTCGACTTGTATTTTTCAGCTTTTAAATTCACTCTTACATAATCATAACCACTGAGGTTCAAAGGTCCTTGAATCACTGGTTTCCAATCCAATTAAACACTGCATTTATTGGGTAAAAACTTTACAAAGAATATGCTTGGTGTTTACACTCGAGTTCATAAAGCACCGTTTGATTAATGATTTGTCTGTGCTTTCCCTGACAGTGAATTTACCATTGTGGCATGTTGTCTGATGTAATATAGTGTGAGAACACACATAGGAGGTAAGCTGCTGGGAGACTTAACCCCTAAAAAGGAGCTTGCAGCATATGGCAGTGGAAATAACTAGAGAGCCAGTGCAAAGCAGCAGCTCAGATAAACACTGAACTCACCAGAATCCTTCCACTGCTGCTCAGACGTCTGCAGACCTTAACCTACGCGTGCTCTCATTTTCTCACAACATTTGTCATATTTCTCCACGCTTGACTTCCTCTCTATTTCTGTACACGTATGAAATGATGCCTGTTTGAGTGGTCTTGCTGAGTTGCTGACCCTGATGTATTGTCTTGTTTAGATTACAGGTATTTGTACAACCACTGCCCGGGCCCGGAGTGGAACGTTATGTGCAGAGGCTGCTGCGAGTATGATGTGATCCGCTGTAAATGCCCCCTACAGGGGACTCCGGTGGGCTACGCTGTGCCCTGCTGCCGCAACGCCATCAATGAGTGTGACCCCTGCATCGTCCATCCAGGTAGAACCTCTGCAAATCTTCACATTTGAATGAGTGCTTTAATTTGATGGAAAAAAAAGAAGAGCTGAGCTCAAAGTATACATGTGTTGATTCTAGTCAGACCATAAATCTCCGTATCCTTAAAAATGGTCACTCTGCAATGCAGTTTGTGCAAGAGCAAGCGCTGAATATCAACTGCACAGCTGTTTGTATTGAAGCATTACAAACAGTATGACAGAAAGCCTGAAAATAACATCAGTATTTGTGTCTGATCGAATATGTTTGCGGGCCAACTTCAGACTGGCTCCATCTCAGACTCCTCTTGAATGAATGCGGGAGTGAATGACTGTTAGAAAAATATTCATACTCGAGACCAGGTTGAAAATCATTACTCAGGTTACTTTATTCTTGCTCAAGAAGGAGCAGAGTTATATCACATACAGAGATGTTCAACAACTCACACAACGCTAAGTTATGCTGCTCGAAGGGCTGTCTCCCGTCTTCAGCTTTTATACCTGGTGACACCCAAGTGTCACAACAGGGCGTCAATACAAGACTGGAGGAGCCATTTGCTTTTCCCAGGAAGCCTTAACCATCAAAGGCAAGTCCTGGGAACTGAATAAAAGTTAAAGTCCCGAGGCCAAAAGGTCATAAGGCAATAAAGCCATTTAGATAAGACTGCAGCTCTGCAAACACCGTTTCTGGCATCCTTAGGGTTAATCTTACAGAGTGTAAACATACAGATCCATCTTCATCTAGAACCTCCTGTGGTCTTCACTGTTACACC
>JAVQJF010013939.1:0-51220 GCA_036023855.1 Gadopsis marmoratus | reverse complement strand
TAAATGCCCCCTGCATTCATTCAGTCTGTCTCTCTCCATCTGTTGGTTACATGTGGGCATGTTTGCATGACCGAAGAAATGCAAAGTCTAGCCCAGACCATTACAATATGCCTTGTGTGCACAATTTACATGAAATACATATTCATTCATGACATGCATGCACAAAAAATAGCTTCTCTCTCCTTCTTCCCCCGTCTCTCTTATGCCTTCACTCAGTCGTTGTGCTCGCTTAGGTCCGTGTTTTCTGTTCAGAAAGTCTTTCAAATGAAAACACTGGTATCATTAATGTTTCTTCTTACAAAGATGCCTGCGTTGCCTTTTATCTTCCTCATTTTACCCTTTATAAATGCACTTGGATCACACCATGTAATTTGCTGCTGCTCCAACAGTCGAGTACAGAACAGCCGTTAGTTTGGAAAAAAAAGAAAGAAAAGTGGTTCTACTTCATTTGCTTCAGTGAGGGGAGAGCAAGCAGGAGGCAAATGTATCTTTAGCTCCAATGTTATAATTGTGGCACGCTAATGATGTAGACACATTCTCACTGTCTGTTTACAGGAAACGCTCTTCTTTAATTTGCGACTGGCGTGAATGCCAAATGCCTATATCTAATTACTGGTGTTTTCTAAAAGATACTATTTACACACACTTTTTGCCTTGTAGAGGTCTCTTGTGTGTCGGGGTGGCGAGATGACGACAAGAAAAGTTAAATGTGTAAACGTGGTAAAGACCTTTTTTTTTCTTCAATATTATATCCAACATTTTTTCTGTCTTTGTGCAGGAGATGAAAATTGGAATAAGACAAGTTCTTTTCCACATATATGTGTACATTTAAACATGAAGATGTTTTCATTAAGTGCCTCTAAATTCAAGATCTTGTTTGAAAAGTGTCAACTGAGCACTCCATTCAGGCGTATTTCTGCATGACGCACCATAATTTGCACCACTCTCATGTAATCATGTCCTGAAAGAATATGCCACTTTTGTCAAATTACTATATATTTCCTTTTGGAAGCAAATTCTTTAGCGTTGATTTGCAAACGTAAACAAGTTGAAATGTGGTAACGCACTTGTCGTGCAAATGAAAAGCATAAAAAGTTCACTTGTGAAATTATTTGTGTGGAGGGACTTGTGTCTGAATGGTGACGAATTTGGAAGATGTCACCAGTTTGCGCTCCTTATTTTGTCTGTTTTCAATTCAGCTCCAAATTGCCTGGAATCACACACACACACACACACACACACACACACACTCTCACAGATAGAAAATGCCCTGGACCTTAATCATGTCCAGAACAGGTTCATAGGGAATCACAGCGACTCATCACTTAATGTGTCACAATGCATTACATCTGGACGATAAAACAACCTTAAACTCGCTCTCCTCTTTCTTTCTTACCATTTCTCTTGCCGGCGACTGTGCATCCCTCCCTCCTCCTCCTCCTCCTCCTCCCTTGGAGAGGAGCTGAGCTCAGGGCCCAGGAGGCCTCTGATCAGATTGATGTTAACTTTTCAAGGAAAACCCAATAGCAAGCTGGAGAATTCAATTATTATTTGTGTTGATTATTGAGTACTGAGTATGGATTTTGGATGGATATGAAAGAGGCATACTGTAGTTTGGGCATTCACCTATATGGAGGGAGAATGAGGAGGGAGGGGGAGAGCAAAGAGACAGGGTATTAGCACTTCAGTTCAGTGGCGAAGCATTGTTTCGCCCCTTGGCACACACAAGAACACACACACACACACAAATGCACAGAGCACCAACGTTTATTTAAGCTTTTGATAAAGAGATTACCCCATCATCCTACGCTCTTAAGCTAGCCAAGGGGGTCCATGTTCAGGAAATCCTGGCTTTCCTGACACATGGGCTTATAAGGGAACCTGGCTCAAGCAACACTTATATGATATTAATACTATTCCTAATGGTCAGATTAACATGATTTGGTCTTAAAAGTGGAGAGCAGTGTGGTAGGGTTGGTAGGTTTCAGTGGAGAGTTTTGAAAGAGGTAAAGCGAAAAGAAGGCAGAGAGAGGTAGAAAGTTGAGAGTGAGAAAAAGATGGAGACAGAACAAGGAGGCGGAGTAGTTGTGCCAGCTGGGCTGTTTTTTTTTCTTTATTATTAGCCCTATCACAGTGGTTGGGGCCCAGCTTAAAGCTACAAACAGCGAAGTGCTAATTTTAGCCTCCAAAGAGGATAAGGATAAATAGCTTGCTGCCAGTTTGCCATATGGTCCTCTGCCGATTATATTGTGTCAGGAATATTGTCACCCCACCCCTAACCCAGCACACTCGCATATCTGTTGTTTCAGCATTTGTGGTGTGGGAGATGGCTTTATCTCAACATGTGGAAATGATTGAGGGGTTCATTTGCAAAAGGCAGAGTTTTTTGAAAAAATCTCTTGATGCAGTTGTCATCATTACACCAACTGTCAAGCCTGCGAAGGCGCTTTACTATCCCCGCGTATGGCAGTCTCAACCAGCGGCCTTTTTTTTTATTCACTATAGCTTCCAGCTGCAAGGTAACACTTGGCCTCTTCTGTAATCTCCTGCAACTTGGTTTATATTCTCACTTGTAAATGTGAGCCCTGTAGGAGAATAAAAATGAGCCTCTCTCCGTCAACACACATGCATATGTTCACATGTAAATGCAACACACACTCACACACAGCCACTCTCCATTATTCTCTCACTCTCTCTCTCTCAAATTGAAATAATTCAATTTATGGACACAGTTCCAGACCTCCCTGGCTAAGACCATTATGCATGAAGCCCCCCTTTCCCAACAAAAGAACGGGAGAATTTACCAGCCGGCTCTCCAAACGACACCCACACAAAGCCAATTTCATGCCAGGAAAACACCAGCAGAAGCGCCATTTTTGGTCTAAACCAGCATCCCTGTGGATTTTTTTAATTATTCAATACGGGTGCTTTAACTTTTGTTGGGGCTTATTTTATAACCCCGATATGACACATGCAACTCCCTTTGCGTCTAACATTCAACCCTCACTTTTACACAGGTGCTCATTTAAAAGAGAAAGTGTGAACAACATGAGATCTCTTGCATTGGGAATTGTTTCCCTGTATGATTTAGTCACAGATTTGATCCCTGCAGTAAACCGTAAACAATTACAACCATTCATGGTTCTTCAAGTGAAGCTGAAGGCCTGCTGAAATATATTTTTTTCAGTTTAGGTGATAAAGAGCTAACCCAAACACATTTCAAGTGACTGGACGTGTTTTGAGGCAAAGTAACCTGTGATGCAGGATGTTGGAGGTGAAGGGTGGACTTAATGTGCGTCAACTGGGCCAAAGCTTGACTCTGGGCTGACCCAGACCAAACATGCTACCCCCTGAGACCCACCACCCCTTTGGTCCTTTTGACATGGATACCTGCTATAGGGATATTACTGAGAGATAAAGACCCCAGCAAGCATTTCTAAGAGTTTAGAGAGAAAGAGGGAAGAAAGGGCTAGATAACAAATACCTGTAGGTAAACACAAGAGCAGCAGGGTGGGCTGGAGGGAGGCGTTGGCGTTTACTTTGTGTGTTTGCAGAGCAACACGAGGCATGCCACTATCCATACACTCAGGAACATACACATTTGGATGTAACCCGATTGTTCCTTCTCGCTCCGAGCCAGTGAGACTTAGAGATGAGCGGGGACTGGGGGCTGAGATTCTCACTAGTGATAACCTTTGACGAAAAGCCCTGAGTGGCACACACACACTGCATATATATATATATTCCACACACTATCTCCAATAGGCTGTCCCAGGTCTTTGTTCCACTGAGATCCTATTTCGAGGTCATACCTTTACAGGAAGTCACCCCCAGACAGGGCTGCCTCTTTCAGGAAGTGACTTGGTGGGACTGTGTGGCGAGAGCATCCACGGGGGGCATATCACTCCCATCCACATGAGCCCGTGCTCCACAGGAAATAGGCCTGCTGTAAACCCACTCACTTCCTCTTCCTTTGCCCCCGTCCGAAAGCCTTATCGGGGCTGCGTATGGGAAGGCTGATAGGACTACAAATCCCCCACATCCCCGCAACACCACATCCTGTGCCTGTCAAGCACACATTGTCGAGGAGGACGTAGAGACTCAGCATTACTTTGGAGGGAGAATCTATAAGGTTTATTTGATACTTCAGCTTGTGAAGCGGAGGAGTTTTGTTGATATCAGAAGTGTGGATATCCTCGGTCCATCTAGGTTTGAAGGAGTCTGTAAGAGAGCATCCTATAATGAAAATGCCACACACAGCTAAATCAGCTAAAACCCTAATATGTAAATGCAACAACCAAAAGAATTTAAATAGAGTAGGTTGTTGCTTTGATAATGACTTATCCTGTTTTCCTAACCACCCCTTCAGTAACCTGAGCTTGTGGGTGCAGACCATATTATACTCCTTCATAGTACTAAAACTTTCTGTTATTCCAAAAAAAACTCACTTGAAGCTAATGCGCTATTATTAGCCTGTGCCACCGCAGGATTAGCGTGCCTGTATTATCTAATGACATGCTGCAGTTTGGCTGGTGCTGATAGGTTAGCATGAGTGGGAAAATCCTTGTGTATTAACAGTGTTTATCAGAGGCTGTGTCATTCAGATAGTTACCATGTGCAACATGCACACACAGGCAGGAGCTGTACACGCTAGCTCTGGAAGATAAACTGGGAGACTTTAGTTTGGTTAATGGAACTACACCCCAAACACGAAGGGATGATTACAGACAAAACGGACTGATTGTTGGTACTGGAATGATACATTTCCACTTAATTTTAGTTCATTAAACGGGTGGCAGCAACAAGGTCATGCTGCCTTAAGATGTAATTTCACAAAATGCTGCTCACCGGAAAAGATGAGATCATTTGACAGAATTTATTTTCTGTAAATTCATGTCGACTAAAAATGATACTTTGATACTTTGAGGGAGTGCCTTTGTGCTAAGAAAGATTTGAACTTAAACAGTTCAAGTTTGTTGAAAAGGATATTTTGCTTGTGCTGAAAATACACATTTTACTGAATGTTAGTTGCTAAAATGTGTTGTTAGTCCACAACAAAGTTTAAATAGGATGTTTTTCCTTTGGTTTAGCTAAAGGTTCCCTCTCTTTGTCCCATGTCTACACTGAAGGACTTTTGAATGCCCTTCAGCACATCAGCTGACTTTTGGAAAGGACCTCCGTGCCATTGTGCTGCTAAGTGCTCTTAGCTTTGTTATAGTCCTTGTCCTCACTACATCCCTTCCCCCCATCTTTCATAGTCCATTTGACTCTCTCTCTCTCTCTCTCTCTGTGCGTTTGTTGTGAGCTGAGTTTGACTGAAGCTTGGTGAGTCGAAGGTGTCAAAAGCCATCTGAGAGGCAGCGAAACAATTCAGAGAGTGAGAGTTAAGAGTGAGAAAGCAGCAAAAGAGGCACGATTTCAGGAATCGTACCATTTTCTGTGGTGTGTGTTGTGTGTCGGAGGACTCCCCTTCACTGAGGCGAAGAATCTGTGGGCCCCCCTCACAAGTGCTCCCATTTGAACCGAGTCTGGCCTTCTATCTTCAGGTTTGAAAAAAAGAAAACGGCAACACAAAGGCAGGAGGGGGAAAAATCAATAGTTACACAGCAAAAGTGCTCAACATGAAAGGGTGAATTCATCGCCCTACACTTTCATTTTAGCTTGTACTGTCTGTCTCTTTCTCCCTCATTCTTTCTCTCTCGACTGATCTGGAAGTGGGAATAAAAGGCAGTCGCTGTGTGTGTGTGTGTGTGTGTTTCTGTGAGTGGAGGCATACTGCAGTTTAATGTCGTGTCGGTGCCCCGCGCTTGAGGCAGTTTCCAGCGTGTCAGGCAGCCTGTAGTGATGACCCTTTGCGGGAAAATGGCACAGAGAGAGCAGTCACATTTACACTGACATTTTTGCCATCACCTATGGCTATGTCAACAGGCCTGATCCCCCCCCCCACCCCCTGTCTGTCTCACAGCCACCAGTGGAAGGCCTCAGCCTTAACACACAGAAGCACAGGAACACTTTCACAGAGACAATGACCACAAACGAAGGTCTGATATTCAACAGCTTTTTAAAACATTAATCATTTGGTCCATAACATGTCAAAAAACACAATTCCCAAGAGCCAAATGTGATGTCTTGTCCCAGATGCTTGTCCACACCCGAAAGATAATCACATTTGAGTAGGTGAATGTTTGTGTCTTGTATGTGTGTCTGTACACGTGTACAATATCACCTGCACACATGTTGCACAGGGAACAGCAGGCGCAAATATCCACTTTCACTCAATATGATTACTAACAACAGTGCACTCAAACCACTACAGCAAAAGCCACATAAATATCATAGACCTGAGGCTTTGGCAAATCCTATTAATTAACTCATAAGTATGATGACTTGCCTTTTTGTTTTTTGTTTTTCTTCTTTTGTTGTTAGTTAAACACACTCCCTGTCTCTGGCTTCCTTCTGCCCTCCTCGTCAGATCACCACAAATGAAATAATTGCTCCAAACTTTGCTTGGATTCTCACAACAAGAAGTCTCCAGTGTGCTTTAATTAAAAATAACCCTGTGAATGACTCACCAGTTACTGTCATTATTGAATCTGTCAGCGCTGATCCACAAAACTGTCATCATTCAAAGTAACTGGCTTTGTTAATGCAAAGCACTCGTTATTGACTGTAATTACGTGAATGGAATTGTCTTTGATTACAGGAAGCAATTACTTAGCTCTCCCCTGATTGTTTACCTGGCAAGCCCCTTTTTTCTCCCCCTTTTGTAATAATGACAACTGTCTCTGTCTACCTAATCTATTTATTCATTATATTGTATCCAGTGTGTGTTCAACAAAGATTAATCTATGCTTCAGAGTGATCTGATCCAAATGCGTTGGCTGAAGTTTTGAGCAAAGATCTGTCTCTCTGGCAAAGGCAGGAAGGGAAGTCTAGACTAGCCACATTGTTTTGTCGACAGCGCATGTCATTATCCGCGGTATAGTGGAGGGGATTTCTCTCCGTCTCTCCTCCTCCTCTCAAGTAAAAGGGAGGCGAAACAGCGTTGGTCACAGAGAGTGTTTTGTATTGAAGTAAGTGTGTGTATGTGTTGGTTTAGAATACTTTGGTAGTCGTTATTGGAAAGTTGACTCGTTTTTGATGCCGTAAATGGAGGAACGCTTTTGAATATGTGCCCCTAGTTGGGGAATTGTGTTGCAAGGAATTCCTGCATGTTCAGAATATTTGGAGGTGGGAGGGACCTCCAGAGCAATGCAAAGGGAACCCCCCACTGCCTGCAACTCCCCCTCCCCAAGTCTAGAGCTTATGAATGGCCTGAATACAATAAACGCCACTTTTTTTCTCCCTCCCACTTGCGGGCCCTTCTTTACCTCTCTGAGGATTTCTGGGAATGTAATGTATGTGTGTCAGAGAGAATAAGAGTGAGAAGGAGAGCACTTTAGTGAATGTACATAAGCGTGTGTGCAGGCTTTATGTATCATGTTTTTTGTGTGTGTGTGTGTGTATGAATTTCGTCCCTGCCAATATGAGATGTGTGTGTCCCATGTGGAACAGGATAGCAGGTCCCTGAGGCCTGGGCCTTGCCAGTGCAGCCAACCCAGGGTCATGTGAGCTTTCTGGGGTGTGAAACTCTAGGAGTGGCCCATGAGAGATCAGCTCCAGGTCACTCGCACTCACAGTGAAAGACACACTCTCTGTCTCTCTCTCTTGCAACAAATAGCCCACAGAATAAGTGCACTGTCATGATCTCAAAAGACCTTTCTTCTCCCTCACAGTCCATCCATGTCCTATAAAACCTTGCAAAAACATCTCGCAGTATCCTCCAAAAACGTTTAGCCATCTGTGAGTGATTCCTCACACAGGATCCCACTCATGACATCTGGCACAAAGCTAATATTCAACTCAACTGTTCCTCAACTCAGCAGTGCTTCTATGAAGAAATTGTTAGAAAGCTAAATGTCATTATTCTCTTGCGTTGCGCTAGAAGCGACGTGTATGATAAGATTGCCGCTCGCCGATGACTGACTGGTGACTCCGCGGCTGTTAATTTGCCAGGCAGCGGAAAAATGGCTGACACCTCGGAATGGCACGTGTGCCCGCGCAGAAGGGGGCAGGTAGTACCAATCTCTGTCTTATGCTGAGAGATGGTTCATAATCAGATCATAACAGATTAGCCTAGATACTGCTTGATAATGTCAGGGTATGCCTTGAGACAGAGAGATGTAGAGAAGTGATAGAGACACGGGAGAGGGAGATGAAGCGAGGGAAGCATCATTAGCACTCATCAAGACTGAGGATATCGCACAATGTTAACCCACTTTATCTCAATTTTCAACCACATTCAATTAGTGAAATATCGTTTACCGCTGTCTGTTTGATTTGCAAAGAAAGAAAACTTCAAACCTACAGTGAAGGAGGATAACAATGCCTCATCTTACATCCCCAACACATCCTCCATTCCACCCTCACACTCCAGCAGACAGGGAGAAGGAGGAGAGAGAAAAGTAATGAAGTAGGAAGGAGGGAAAGGCAGGAATGAAACAGTGGCGGAAAGGCTTAAACAAAAACCATCCAACCTGAATGAGCATAGACGTTAGTGTCCCTTTAGCTAATGCTAACGAGGCTAGTGAAAATGCATCAAGAAAGCCAACCTAGTTTTTACGTCATTATCTGTTTGCTCACACTGTGTTTGTGTGCAAGTGTGTATTTGTGTATACAGCGTGTGAGGGGACTGATAAAATATTCCTTCCCTTGGTTGGCCCCGGGGCATTTCAACTGCCCCTGGCTCCTTCCAGTCACTGGCCTGCTCCCTAATTGCCACACACACACACACACAGACACACAGACACACACACGACATTCAGAGTTGCTGTGCCTCGAAACACACATGCATAAAGAAAGACAGAGATATATACTCACATTCAGAAGAATGCGCATTCTTCACACAATGAACATGTACCCCCACAGTCTTGCATTGATGCCCCCCAACCCCCACAACTAGTTGCAAAGATGTTGTCATGGCCGATCAGGGGGCCAGGCCCAGACTTGTCCCCTTGGCTTTTCCTCGTGGGGAGACTGGAGCTTCCTAGGCTAGCTGCCCCTCGCTGTCTGTATGCAGCCCAGGGTTACAGCCTGCTGATGCTCTTAATGAGCCTGGCAGCCTCCCTGGCAATATGGAGACTGGCTGACTGATTCATTGGCTTAGCTGCCTGGCTAGCTTTGTGACTGACCGAGTGAGTGGCTGATTGACTGACTGGCTTACTGGCTTTGTAGACTTACTGACTACGTAGTTTACTGGTTGGACAACAGAGTGGACAACTTCCTGGTTGTCTGTTTAACTAATGCTAACGAAGCTAGTGAAAATGGATCAAGAAACCTAGCTTCCTCTTGTTCTCTCGACGATGAGGCATCCAAGATCACTTGACGATTATTCTTCAGCTTTTTCAAGACATATATTTTTTAAACTTCACCAGGGTTATCTTATTTTTGTAGAAACTACAACCTGTTGTGTCAGAATAATTTTAAAAATGCTCCATTTGTATGAAAATGCTGCACATAACATGTTTTCAGGGTCGACTTCAAAGGCCAAAATAGAGAAAAGAATGATCTGCGTTACAGTGGGCATGGCCTGACTGACTGTGCCTGTTATTTTCGACTGATTAACTCCAGCGTGTCACACAGCATCTCTTCCCTCTCCCATCCATTATTTTCTCCTCCTTCATTGCCCCTTTCAGTGGCTTGAGGTTTTTTTGTTCTCTCTTTTCCGCTCTCACTGAATACTCCACATCCGCTCCTCGTCTTCCTCTCTTCTTACCCTCCATCGTCTCTCATTTACCCTGTTTCTCCTTCTCGCTCAAACGCTGGGGTAACACCATTGACATTTACCCAACATGGCTGCCAGACACAGTTTCAACACCTTTCCTGCCTCACTCTTCCTCGCTCCCACAGTCTCTCTCTCTTCACTCCTCCCACCACCTCCCGCTCTTCCCTCACTTGCTGGGGCTAAAGCAAAGCAGAAATTAGCCCCAGACCTTGCAGAGGTGATTGGTATCAAATTGCAGTGAAAATGGAAATGCCAATAAAATTGACGGCCCTTCTCCCGCCCTCCTCCTTCCTTTCCCCCCTTTAGGTAAAGTAAGTGTCTATAGGTCAGATTTACTTAGAAGTATTGGGAAGGGAGAGGGAAAAAAGGAATATTGGGAGGGGTTAGGGTTTCTCTCTCTGCCTTAAGGCTTGGGTTATGGGTGACAAAAATGATCAAACCTTGCCTAAAATCTGTAAAATAGGGGTAAATTCAGTGTCTGTTTCCTCATCATTCATTTTGTATAAATGTTTCGAGGAGATCTTGTGTATGTTGGACATGAACACAGGTAGTGTTTCTGTGGTCTTTTGACATGGTTGAATGATATGAGATATGATATGGGCAGCGATGTAATGCAGCCTACTTCGCTCACATTATTCACCCTTTTGCAATGTGATTAATTATTGATTAGCCAGAGGTCTTTGAGGTTATTTTATATGCTGTAGGGTCATAATTAAGAGTCTGAAAGATTGTAGTTGCTGCTTGCGTACCATTCTATTCACCATATATCAAAAGATACGATGCAGTATTGTAAAATCAGGCTGATGTAGTGCAGTGTGATATTGTACTATATGGGGCAACCTAAAGGTTACAGAGCAGGCTTGTGACCGGAAAGTTACAGGTGTGATTACTGAACTGGAAACTGACTTAAAAAAGACAGCGTTGTACTCAGTGATCCCTGTTGTGTAATGGTTAAACATGAAATGACATATATATAATGAAGTAATTATGTGATTGAGGCTTTATGGTCAAAGAGGGTGGAGTTTAGATGGGATTATGTGATGAAACGGTAGCAAAAGTGTTCAGGCAACACATCGCAGAATCATGCAACTTCCCTTGACCGCTTTCTCTGTCCCCTTTGTGTTTGCTCTCTCCCTTATTTCCCCTTCTCTCCATGCTTCTCACGATTTCTCACCTCTTCCTGAGCCTGCCTGCCTGCTCGTGCACTCTCTCCCACTTTCTCACTTGCATGCACTCGCTCGCTCGCTCGCTCACTCACTCACTTATGCGCTGGTAACTGGTACTCCGGCCGTTTGCTTCTGTTTTCCCAACTCGCATGGGACAAGCCCCTAGGTTTGTTATTGTAGGCTTTGCTGAACATGAGCCGGTCTTTACAACGGATTGAAAGCATTTGCTTCCAATGAAAATCTGGTCTTAGATTACAGGGCCTCGGCTCGGCTCACCTCTCTTTTCCACCAGCCAGAGAGAGATGTCGAGAGGAAAAGTGAAGGAGAGAGGCGGAGGGGCGGGTGTATTTTAGCCCTGAAACTGTAGGCAGAAAAAAGCTCACTTGTTAAGCTCAGGCTGCGTTTGTCCCGGGCTAATGATGTAACTGAAGCTTGCAATGTGAGTGTGTTTTTAGACAGAGAGGTCTAGGAGCTGGGTGTAGGGGTTTGGGAGTGTGGGGGTTTATATGTGTGCTGAAACGGTTAGTCAATTAATCAATTAATGATCAGTAAGATGACGATACTAATTCATTAATTGTTTAAGTTGTTTGTCAGGTCAAAATTATTCACTAGTTACCTCTCAGATCTAAGGATTTGCTGTTTTTCTCTGTTAAACATCCTCATAAACTGATTGTCTTTGGCTCTGGGGAATTGTGATTGTGTGGTATTTTTAATGGATAAACAATTGATTGATTAATCACATAGACACATAATCAACAGATTAATCTATAATGAAAATAATCCTTGGTTGCAGGACTATATGAGTGCATATTGAATGTAGAAGATCAAAAGTGTGCATCTGTGTGTACTGCACATTTACATTTACATTTCAAGCATTATCCAGGTACTTGAAAACTAAGCAGAAGTAGCTGACTTGCTCAAAGCCACTTCAACCTCCCGCGTGGCTGTTGCCTGAATCCAACTCTTGACCTTTTGGTGGTGTTACAGTAGCCCAGCCCCACCACCAGACTTACATGCATATGTGCATTATTAATATGCAGTGTGTGGCGTTTGCGTTGGTATTGCGGCATCTACGAAAAGCAAGCTCCCGTTTTATCCCTCCCCCACCCTCCATAGCGTCACCTCCGCTTCCACACGAGGTTCATTAGGAAGCCTCCAATATGTGTGCATATGTATCTCCTTCTGCCAGAACAGTTGGAGAGAGGGAGAGTGAGGGCTAGCCAAGAGTGTTGTTTCGTATGGATCGTTGAGAGCCTCTCTCTCCTAATGGTGTATATAATTCAGGTGCCCTCCAGGCATGCTTTCAGGAATTCTTTTGCCTGAGGTAATGGGGAGCAAAGGCCTGGGTTTTAGGCCCTTGATTATTCCATTGATGTGGCAGGCTGGAAAAAAGTCATCTCCAACCGGATTAGCGCCAACATCCCCATTAATTATCGATGAATCGGGGGCTTAGGGTTTAGCTAGGTGCTGGGTGTCGCCCTCTGCAAGTTAGTGGAGTGCGAGCCTGCTCGAATGCAGTTATCTACTCCCGCCACAGTGAATAGACCTAGAAGCTTTAGAAGTGCTTTGTGTGTAATCAATAAATAACTGGATCCAATTCTTTGCACTGCTTCAGCATTTTTTTTTTCCTGCTTTCTTTCCTTCCCCTCACTTCCAGTCAAGAGAGGCGGTACGGCACAACAGTCGGCCGCTGAAATTTCTAGCAGTGAGGGTGCCACTTGTTTACCTCGCCTCATGGTTCTTTTATGATTATCGTCTTCATTGAGGGTGGCTCGCATTTTTGAATAATGATAATAACAATTAGGCTTTTCACAGCCACAGATGGGAAGAGCCTCTTTCTCTCCACTGGAGCTGTATAGAAAGAGTACAGTAATTGGGTAGTATTGAATATGTGCTGTGTGTGTGTGGGGGGGTTCATGTTGTTGAGTCTGAATGCAGCGATGCTTTCGCTTTTCCTCTCAGTGCTCAGATACTCTAAGCTGTCTCAGTGTTCCCCTTAGGTGAGGTTAACTGGCCTTAATAGAGCCTTATCGAAGCCCTACAGGTTGCTGTAAGCAGCCATGATGCCATTGTTATGAAAAGCAGCTAGCTTTGTTAGCGCTGTTTGCGCCTCTGACTTCCTTTTTTCCATCTATTTTCCTTTTATTTTCCGCCTTCCCCCTCCTCGCAACCTCCCCTTTTGTAGTGCCGTGTTACTCTTTCCACCTCAGGTAAAATGGCAGAATGCGCCTGGGCGACGCTTCAATAACTATTTCCCCCTCAGGATAATAAAGACTAAATCTCTCTGTCATTTTCAATTCTGCGCAGGCTTGGATGGGAGAGTGGGGAAATGCGACCTTACAAGTCCTTTGTGCTCCCCTTCTCCCTCTCTTTCTCGTAGAAAGATGCGAGCGCTTGCTGTGTTTTCAAGTGGCGGGGGGAGAAAAATGAAAGGCAGGGTTATTTATAAATGTATTAAAAATGAATGCATTTATGAGGTGCTGTTTTCCAGCCATTCTCTGCATGCCATTGTTGTGTCTCTATACCCGTCCATCTGTGCATACAAAGCCCTCCAGAATTCCTTCAGAATCGTATTTATTCCCTTTGAACGCAGAGGCGCAGCAAATGCAGGAAGTAAACAAACTGTGTGTCTGATCTCCGCCGTCTCTTCCTGTTCCTTGTCATGTGACAGGCGATGGCCTGGACAACAGCGTGGCTTCGCCGAGCACAGGGGACGACGATGACCCGGATAAAGAAAAGAAGCGCAACAAGAAGAGAGGAATCTTCCCTAAGGTGGCCACCAACATTATGAGAGCATGGCTCTTCCAGCACCTAACAGTGAGTTGAATGAAACATTTCATTTCATTTCATGTATTTATAAGGACAGCACACATAAATCAACATTTCTCTAAATGTGTCCGTGTTAGCCAGCTGGCTAATTTTCAACTGCAGTCTTTTGGAAAGATGTTTCGAAACCAATAAGGTGATGGTTAAACTGTACATGCAGAACACGAGACACCATCAGGACAGCAACAAAATAAGCACTCTCAAGCCAGTGCTCAGGACATACAGAGCAGCAATTGGCAACAAGACATAAATAAAATATGACGATCATAATGTTGAGTTTAATAAAATGTTAAAAAAAGATACACCAGACACATCAGCCACACAGCACAGAGTTGTTAGACACAACTATAGAAGCTCATACCACATTGCTAATTTGTTAATTTGCTCACTTTCACATCACGTGTGCACGCTGAACTTCACTTCACAGCCATAGGCTTTGTTACTCTTATACGCACACACAGACACACATGTTTCCTATCTTTCTAGCTCTGCTCGTCTTTTTATTATTATTTTCATGACACAAATACACTTGCAGATAAACGCATATATGCACACACCCTCAGACACTGGCACACTCACACACCCCCCCGCTTCTCCACAACGTATCCCGGTTCGTACGGTGAACACTTCAAAGACACAAGCCTGTGTAATCTGCCGGCGATCTCGGCAGCCTGCGCTCTCGCTCCTCATCTGCTGAAACTGAATAAGGTTGAAGCCAAGGAGAGACGCCCCTGGCCATAACTGCAGATACATAGATGAGCCTTATTAAGAACAAATCTGACATTATTTAACAGATGCCTGGGATGCTGCAAATGCCTGTGGTTTGGCTTTATTTTCACTCAGTTATAGCATTGAATACCAACGCTATTAGCACCAGCTGACAGTGTCACAAATTGTTTGAGGGGAAATAGTGTGGGGAAAATGTATTTTTGACACTGAAATATATTATTGTGACTGTTAAAAATGGAGCCAACAGTAAATGCGATGCTGTCTTATTTTCACAAGTTCCAATCACGTCAGACACGATTCATTCACTAGCAGCAGTTAGCACTGCTAGACATTATGCTAACATCTCTTAATACTTGGCAAAGGAAAGAAGGAAGAGAATAAATAGAAACTTGTTCCCATGTTTAGTTGAATAACGAGTATACTGTATCTTGTAGGGCCTTTTGTCAAATTTGCACCAGTGGCTCCTTTAAGGTGTCACTTGATGTTGGTAAAGCTTACTGACTCCACCCGATTGACTCTTTGGTAACTCCCCAGTGAGCACGCCAACAACTTGGGTGTGATTTTGGATGCTGATCTTGACTTCCAGAAGCACATATCTCATATCTCCAAGATGACCTTTTATCATCTTAGAAAATATATCTAAAATGAGATGCGTCCTGTCAGTCGGATTCTGAAAAGCGGGTTCATGCATTTATTTCCAGGAGACTAGATTACTGTCAAGCTGTACTGTTATTGCTGGAGTGACAAAGCAGGTGTTAAAATAAATGCCAGATTATTCAGAATGCTGCAGATTATTAAGTAAAACCAAAAGGATTTTAACTTCTCTTCCCAGTAAAACACAGAATTGATTTGAAACTAGGTTTTCTGCAACAGTGTCTTCTTTTAAAAGCAGACTAAAAACATATCAAGTTTTTAGTTAGGTTTAAAGTAGGATAACAGGTCAAAATGACCCCTTAACACTGTGCAGACACTTACTGCCGATATTTAACCTTGTAAAGTTTTGTTCTATGCAAACATATAGAGCATATAACAATAATTACAGATTTGCATTTTATTGATCCCTTTGGGGAAATCGCCTGGTTTATAATCATCATCAAGGTGGATAAAATATCCCCTTTAACAACTTAGATGTTAAATATTAATAATTTATAAATAGTTTGAAATTGGCTGTTTCAAACTACACCAGGTATCAAACCTGATAATCACCACTCACATCCTTTCAGTGATTGAAATAATAGATGAAATTAAAACAAAATAGCAGTTCAGGCTGAAATATGAGGCTAGTTTGATGCCAAAATGTTTACATTTAAAACATGCATACAAACAAAGGCAGGCGCTTATCAAAAAAAAAAAGTGCATCGTAGATAAAGTTCATGTGTGAACAATTTTTGAAAGAGCTGGAAACAGTGACATCTTTACCGTAATCAGTTCCTGATTACAATTTGAGTGCTATGTTAAGGACATATGTTTCAAAACTTCAGCCAGAGTGTTGTTATACACAGTATGTCAGGAAAACACGATAGAGTTTGGCTGACTGGGTGTTGGTTTGAATTGCACAAGCCAACAAGAACAATGCTGGGGAAAGTCAGTTTGTTGTTGGATTATGGATGTTGCATAGGCTCCACCTTTTATTCATTTATTTGTAGCCTGTCGTTGATGCTGATTCTTTGCGTTGTACAGTGTCGTCTTCTGTTTCCAGCAGTGTTGATGGCAAATCGGAGGAACTTATTTCATTGCGTACACTGTGGCATGGAGAGAATATACACACACATACACACATCTCACCCGGCTTCTTATACTTTTTGTTTCTCTTTGTACTCTCCCCTTTCCATCTGACCCTCACCACCTCCTTCACAAACCAACAGCTCTCCCTGCACACACACACACACACACCATCACACATACACAGTAACCTCTCCTCCAACTCCCTGACCTCAAACCATACAACCCCTGAAACCTTCGGGGCTACAGAGGAAAGGTGTTTGAAACATACACACATCCTTTATGTGTAAGTACAGTTCAGCACACACTCGCCTAGTATAACACACACACAGCAACACACCAACTGTGTCGTATTACAGCACGGGTTGGACCTTTGGGAGGCTTCTGCACTGTTAGATCTCAAACAGTGGGAAGGATATAAGTGAGTGTCAAGGGAGCGAGGAAGAAGAAGAGGAGGAGAAGGCGAGGAGGTGAAGAGGGGGGATAAGGAGGATCCATCAACCTTTTCCTTCTCCCAGGCAAAAGAGAAACAGAAACTGAAACGTGCACACACACGGGAACACAATGGCACATAGGTTATATTGCTTTATGGCACAAAATAGGAAGTGCAGTGCAGATGGAGCTGAAGCTTGCAGAACTATGAAGTAACCTGAACAACTGATGGAAAAATCACTTCCAATGTGTTTAACCTCTTCACTAAACCCAAATAGAAATTAAGCTCAGGCGGAGAGGGGCAACATTTTCTTTGTTTATGGGAAATGTGGTCTTAATTTTGAGAAACGCTGGCATTAAAAATACCACTGGTGTCCGATAAATGCTGGCGGTGGTCTTGTTTGTTTATGCTAATCATTCTTCAGTGTCACCATTAATTTAATCACCATATGCCCGCGTTTAGAAATGCTACACATAGCACCACTAATGGAAAAAAATAACATTTACAGTATCTCTTACGCTGGCAGTGTGTGTCCCTCATAAACGTGGACAGCTGATCCAGGCTTATCCACAGCATCATCAGCTGGCCTGCCTTTGTTTCACAGAGGGGTGGAGGATGTGAGTCTGGCCTCTTAGAGATAGACACAATGCCAATTAGGCAGGCGCACACACACACGAACCTGACTAAAGGGGGTCAGGATCTGTTATTTATAGTATAATAAATATGCAGGAATTTGACAGTGGAGAGACAATGGGACAGAACAGGGTAGAAGTTTGGATACCCACCTTGGTGTTTTTTCTGTTTTTCGCCCTCACACTTGGACCCTCAGGGGAGTTCCCATGGTATCGAAGCAGAAGGGGAAGGTGGGTGGCAAACTGAGGCTGTGAGTGCACTGGCAGGGTAGGTGGCATTCGTACGGCTGTTTTCTTAGCCTTGTTTTGAAGACTTTTCTGCATCCCTGCTCACTTATCATAAAGGATGCTGACTTCCTTGGTCTTGTTCTTGCATGAAAAGGGGAAGATTTTAAAGCAGAGAGGAGTGTACCGTGTTTGTTATAAGCATGGACACAAAACAGTAGAGAATTCTCTAAATTGCAGGTATTAACAGTGCCAGGGTCAAAGCAACAGTGCTTTGGGTGTAATGAATAGTGCCCTGTGCAAGGTGACAATGGTAACTGCTTCTATGTGTTGTGTGATGGGCAGAGTGACAGATAGAGCAATGGTATTAAACTTGTGACGATGACGACAGTTGCAGCTCGCTGAGTTCTCTCCAACACGCCCGATGAGCTCATATGTTGTTGACAGCGCTTGTGGGACAAGTTCATCCAAAGAATTTGGCTGCCCTGACTTGGAGCGACTACAAAACATTAGCGTTTACCGCCTGTCACCAATGGCCGAACCATGCAGCTTGCTGCCAGCTTGACATGCATCTGTAAACTTGGTGGGGAACCAAAATAAAGGAGAGGGGCGGGCTTTTCCACTCTTGTCCTTAATCAAACATGTGTTCTGACTACTAGCAATCATTTCGTTTTATTGACTGGGACAGGAGAAATGACAAACTCACCTTTATATCTACTTGACATGAATGTGTTTAAACTTGTAGATATTGTTCTGAAGTATGCCAATGCTCCCCAACAAAATAATTTAAGTTGTCGAATCTGTTTTAAACTGATTGAATACCTGCCTGAACTACCCTCTTGCTTTGTGTTACAACCAAAGACACAAACCAATCTGTTTCCTCCATCCCTCCTATTGTGCAGTTTGAATCCACCTAACCCCCCTCCCCACCCACCCCCGCCCTCCCTCCCTCCTCACAAATGGTATTTTCTTGTTTAATTTAACAAGAAATGAGTAGTAAATGAAAGCTCAGGCCTCAAATCCCCAACGCGCCCTGTGCTCTGCTCTCCACTCCCCCATGAAAAGGCAATTTGTGAAATTATGTGATAAAGTAATTAGATGGAATTCACCCCCGCCTTCCCACTACACACACACACCCGTATCCCCGCTTAGATTGTTGCCTTGCTAAACTGAAGTAGGTGTGTGTGTGTGAGTGTGTAAGGGAAGGGCAGGGGGGTTTGGCATTCAGAGTGTTAGCATCGGTATATTAGCCTGGCAGACTGGGACACACACTCTCATACACATTATCACTAACACTCTCTCATTCTGGCTCTCCTCCCCTCCTATTTGTACACAGACTCAGTGTAACGAGGGGCAGCCGTGATCGCAGCTCATAAAAGAAGCCAACCCGCAAAACCCTCAATGAGTAGCTCCCCCCCTCCTCTCTCCCCTTAAAATGTGTAAAATGCACAGAGAGAGAGAGAGAATAAAAAATCCAACTGGAAGGCATAATCCCCCGTTAATACAATTAGAGTCTAATTTAACCGCTCGTGTACGCAGATGTAGCTGAGCTGGGGGAGCACTGTTACCCCCCTTGGAAATGTTTTTTTTTATTTTTTTCCAACACAGCAGAGTGCAGCAGGGTTTTGATCAGAAACAGGTGTGAAAAGCAATATAATTCATTTCTGCGCTGGCAGAGGAGGCCAGGAGCCTCGCTGTCGTTGGCCGTGGGTGGTGGAGGAATCCAGACTGGGTGTGCCAGGTGGGAGTGAGAGGAGGTGACAGATGGATGGATGCATGAATAGTTGCATTAATCATTAAAGGCAATGTATTTTCCCTCAGATCTTAATGTCTCAGGTTGGGATTGAACAGGAAAGAGAACAACACGGAAGAAGACACTCAACTTTGTAGTCAAGCCAGTTCGGAAAATTGCTTTCTCTGGGTTGGAGGACGGTGTCTGCGATGGACAATATTCAATTTTGTTTGGTTAAGTCAAGTGTTCTTTTGATGGTCATAAAGTGACTCACTATTGTGTTTCATCTGTTCCTGATAGAATACATTATCAATATGAAAATCTGGCAGCGTGGTGTAAACTGAAGACTCATCAGTTCCTGAACGTCTCAGGCAAGAGAACACAAACCAGATATGTAAAGCCTCTTCTAAACAACAGAAGGGAGGGGAAAAAACTTCTGAGGTCAGAGTTCGCCATTGCCTTGGATGCCATTAGTCTTTGGCTGTTTATTGCTGGAGCCTGGACATGTCAGCACACTGGTCACCCGCGGCAACCCTGACCCGCCACGGCAACCCCAGGCCTGGAGGGGTGCAGAATTGTCCCTAGTCTTCATTCTTGCAAGTTGATGTTTATCTGAAGTTTACTTTTGGCCATTTTCACCTTTATTACACAGAAAGAAGACATATGACAAAAATACAATGTGTGAATTGAATCCAGAACACAGAGACTATAGTTGCACAAATTAAGATTCTCATGAAAAATAACTTGAACTGGACCCTCCAAGCTGCCAGGATGCCTTGTTAATTACTTTGAAGGGACTTTAGGAAGCAAGCGTAATAGGAAAAGATCTGCAGTTGTTTCTTATGCGTTTTCATTCATTTATTCATGAACGACAACAAATGCACGATGTCCATCCTGATACCGTAAAGTAATATAGTGGCCTACGTGGCCTGGTGTCTCCGATTAGGTCTTAATTCAATCTTAGTGGCAGTCAGAATGTTAGGCGCCACTGCATTAGGATTTCAAAGAGGTCCAGACGACAGACAGATGGACAGATCTGCCAAAGGCCTGGCGTGACACTGTGATGAGACAGAGCGGCAGAGGAAAACAAGGGAACAAGTTATTCTTATTCTCAGCATTTTTATTCAGTTTCAGATAGTTTATCTCTGGGAATAGATTTGGCTTTGGGCTGTGTGTTTGTGCGCGCATCTGTCTTTGAGGGCTAGTTTTTGTGTAAATGTGTGTGTGTGTGTGTGTGTGATTGCTTTTGTGCATGTGCGTGGCTAGGAGTGTGTGTCGTGTCTGTGTGTGTTTGTACGAGGACATTTGGAAGTAAAGACTTGTCCGTACCAATCGCAGGAGTGGTTGGTGTCAAAGAGGAGGCAGCTGAGTCAACCTGCCCACCCCCACAACACACGCGCACACACACACACACACACACACACTCATACTGTGCCCCAACCCCCACATTACCCCACACCTTGTAATGAAAACATCATCAATTATCCCTCTTGACAGGCCCCAGGGACCAAAGGCAGACAGCTCTCTTTGGGGGCTTCTCTTTGTGGACTGACCCTCACAGATACACAGACTTGCTACTCACACTCTTTGCAGCCATTTCATGAGGGCATGCGTGTGTTTTCTTTTTTTTTTAGTGTGTGCACTAAAAGCTGATATGCCGATGACCTGCCTTTTCTTGGAGGGTAGATAGCACGACCGGCCCATGTGGTGGAGGTGTAGGGGGCAGGAGGTGTCTGTGTGTGTGTTGTGTGGGGTTCTGGAGGTGGTGTTGGTGGAGGGGCGGTGGGCGGGGTAATGGTATGGCTGGGGCAGAGGGAAGCCATCAGTCCTGACACAGACTCCTGAAAGGCCATCTGTTTCATGATTGATGGATGGAATGATGGATGGATACAGTAGATGGGTAGAAAGAATGACACACGGCAGATGTTGGAGGTTCTGGTTTTTAGCGATGTTGGGGTGACACTGAGAATTTATTGTTGCACAATTCTTCCTCTACTATTGCTGTTTAGAACTTCTTACCTGCTTTTATTAGTGACTCAGAAAGTAGAATGGGTTTGCCTTTTTAAGCCCAGGGTTGGTGGTTGGATCCCGCCTCCTCCCTCCTCCACATGTTGAAGTGTCCTTGGGCAAGACACTGGAACCCTAAGTTGCTCCCGGTGGAGGTCAGCACCTTGCATGGCAGCTACATCGCCATCTGTTTGTGAATAGGTGAATGGCAATCTGTACAAGCGCTTTGGGAACCGTTAAGGTTGAAAAGTGCCATATAAGTGAAGTCCATTTACCATTTATGATTTATTTTTTTCATTTGACATCAGTATCCCAGAGGTTCCCCTACTTTGGTACAGATGTAGTTTATGTACCCCACTTTAGACCTGCCGGCCCACCTTAATGCATTTCATAAGTTTGGGTTTCTAAGGAAAGTTTAAGGTGTTCTGTGACCGTATCATAGGCGTATCTATCCTGCCAAGAATCTGATCCTGGGGGGAAAAAACACTGCATACTGTACATGTTTTAAAGTAACTTTTGTATAAATATCAAATGCTAATATATTGAGTTATTGGAATGTTTACAACCAAAGCCAAACAGCTGAAGTCATATTGGTTGAATCTCGGTCACATGCTACACAGAAATAATTCTTGTAACTTGTTTAACATTTCAGTTGGTTGGGTTTTATCACGTCACGTCATTTCAGAGTCCAAACACGTGTTCGTTACACAAAGTCCAAATAAAATGGCTATATATGGCAGAAGAAGAAAACAGTCCACCCAGACACCTTAAAGTTGGCTTGTGTGTGCTTTGTGCTTTGATTTTCCTTTCTTTTCAAATGTATTGTCATTTGACTTTATGGTAGCAATTAGTTGCAAATATTTATATACATATATGTCCAGGTCAGGTCTTTTACAAGTCCCTTTACTTTTCTGTCGACCCTTTTTTAGTTTTTAATCTCACTTTCTTCTCTCTGCTTCTTGTATCGTTTTACCCCTCTTTTTAAAAGCCCGCAAGGGCAGTTAACTTTTAATTCATGTCACCTTTGAACTTTTCCAAAATGTCTGCCACGTAGACCAAAAGCAAGTGTGCGTGTGTGTGTGTGTTGATCTGGCCTTAGTCAAGGGGTGGGTCGGTGTGTTTCCTTGAGAACGTGAGAACTTTACAGACCCTCAAGGTCAGTCAGTAGCACTGGAGGGGATCACCAGTCACAAGAGATCTGACATGGCTCCCCAAAATGCGCACGCACACATGTTCACATGAGTTTCTTTTTAGTTTTTACAAATTATATTTTTTACAAATTGTACTGAGACATTATCATAGACATAGCCCAGTGAGAAAATTATCTTATCTAGTTGGTTTAATGCAGTTTAATGTTTTAAAATGTAACATGTTTAAATGATTAAACATCCCACAAACAATCCCACTCTTAAGTTCTCAATTAACTTGTCGCCATCATTACCATATTTCTCTTCTTTTTGCTTTGCCATTCCTTCTTCTTCCGTGCTTCTCCCGTCCCCCCAACCCTCATATAATTTCATAGTTGGGAAACTTTGAAACAGTTCAGTGTGTGGTTTCATTGTTGTACGTCAGAGTGATTGATGGCTTCATGCTGAAGCTGTGTTTCACACTAGTTCTATTTTTCATTATCAGCTGTATGTGATAAGTGTGTGCGTGTGTGTGTCTTCAGAGTGGACAGAGGCCCAATAACTTGGATGTGTGAAGTCAATTCTTGATTTGGACCCACTAATCAGTTTACGATGATTTGCAAATCCGAAGACAAGGCCCGCTGTCAGCCATCAGACGCACTCAAACACACTCGGATGCAAAGACACGCACACTTTTGCATAGGCCCACAGCTGTGACGTCAGTGCCTGGGTGGGGTGTGGAGTTCCCCACCATCACTGTGGTATTTATTGGAGAGTGAGTGGCAAGTGTGACGTGTGGAAGAGACGGGGGAAAATGTTGTCATAAGTCTGTGGTTAGCGTGATGGAATGATTCTATTCAAGCACTTGGGATGAGCAATGTTACCTGTTTAGACTCTCATTCTCACTGTAAGAAAATGCATTAGTTCCTTTTTTTTTTTGTTTAAAACTCCTTGAATGAAACCTTGGCAGTGACCTTTCAAGAAACAAAGTTTCTAGCATAGATTCTGTGCATAGCGTGATTTTCTTCAGCACAGTTAGTTATATATTAAATCTGCTAAGTGTGAAATCACATTAGCGCTAGCTGTTAGCCATTATCCATTAGGCTGTGTTTGGTGATCCAGAGGATTGCGGGATCTTTTCTGGCTGGAGTCAGCAGCTCAATACCTTTTACTTACAGCAGCTGCAGCAGCCTGCCCTAGATACATTCGGTGTGTGTGCGCGTGTGTGATTGCATATGCAGTTGTGCTATTATTTGTATGTGTCAGCTTCACGTCTCTTTGTAAGCGTTGTGTTTGAGTGTGCGCGTGTCTTCGTGTCTCATTCCATGCGTGTGCTCGATAGTTCCTGTGGCTTTGCCATCGTGGTAATCAGTTTGTGCGTTGCCTGAACTAATTTATCTATTCAGTTCCTCCCACATGTATTCTCTCCCATGCGTGAACCCTCTCTCTTTCCCCTACACTCTGTCTCTGTCTCCCTCTCAGACAAAACACTTCTTTCTGACAAACCATAAGGGTTTCCTATCTTTTATGCATGTCTTCTGCCTCTCTGACTTCTCTCCCTTTCTCCACTTTTCTTCCATGACTCCCTCTTGCTCTCTTTTTGTTTTGGTTTTCTTCCTATAATGTACAGCTATGTTGCCTCACATGTTAATGGCCTTGAACCATGATATCATAGCAATACTGGTGCACTTGCGCTGTTTCAAAGGCATTGGGGAGAGAGCTGTGATTTATAGATGAGATATCTTGTGATAGCTATCCATAACTCTTCATTTTACACCTACTTGTCTCATAATGTTATAACAGAGGTTTTCTGCATGAAACACTGTAAGGCTCATGGTGCACTAGAGGCAAGTGGCATGGAGGGTATGGCAGGCTGGTAGTGTGTTTACACTTGGCCAGCTGACCCAAGGTGCCCCTGTGGAGCCGGGTGGTCAGGTGTGTTTTTGTGCGTGGCAATGTAAGTGCGTCTGTGACACACACACACACACACACACACACACACACACACACGAGTATGCATGTGGTGTGTGTGTGTGTGTGTCCAGTGGAGTGAGAGAAATGATAGCTAGTGAGCCAGGTGGTGAATGCAGACAGGCAATAACTCATGGTAGAGGAGTCGGACAGAGCTGAGGGCTTGAAGAGGAGATGTGGTGGGAAAACCCATACCAACGCACAGATACTTTTCACTATCTTGCCTTCCTTTTTGTTCTTCTCCCCCTCTTTCAAACACGTTCTATCCTTTCCATATGTCTGTCCTTTTTTTAATTCCTCATGTGTTCAAACACACTCGCGCTACTATATACATTTCACATGGCCTATTTGCCAGCTTGCTTCCCTTTTGTCTCCTTCCACTCTCTCTGAAGCGCGCTGTTGTAGTGTTAGCAGTTGCGCGGGGAAGTGAACAGGGCTTAGGGTGCTGCTCACTTGTTTGTTACGACAGATTAAGTCATTGATTTGTAAAAGCGATGCACTGATGGAGAAGGCCCTCCGCTTCTGAAGACGAGGAGGGCGAGAGAGCGACAGCAGAAGAGGGAGATGTAGGGACGCGTTTGGCTGAGGAGAAAGAGGCGAGGATATTAAAATCGAAGGAAAAGATGAGAGGTAACGGTAAAGAGACAAGTTAAGTGGAGGTGGAAGAAAAGAGGGGAGAAAATGAGGCGGCATGAGATAGTTAAGCAAAATGCTAAATATAGAACAGAGGGATGGAGGAGGCAGAGACGGGTGAGAAAGATGTGGAGATGGAGGAAAGACGGGAAGGAGGGAGGGGTGTAGCTAGCTAGTACTTTGAATGACAGAGATGTCAAAGAAAGACAGAGGAGGTAGAGTGAGAAAGCTTCATCTTTCAATAGCATTGGCTGCGTCCTCATTCCCTCTGATACTTGCCGCTCCAAAGAGCATAAGGGAGCAATTGTGAAATACCCTTACCTAGTTTCAGCATTCCCCCAACCCAGGTTCTTTTCACCCCCCTAGGGGCCAGCGGTGAGCTTCTAATTAAAACGTTGGGGGCAAAAGGGTAATTATGATAATAACATAATAATATCGCCAGGGTTATTAGAATGTTCTGTGGTCCCCAAATTGCTTCCTCGGAGAGATCAGATTTCAGTGGCATTACGTAAAGTCAAATTTCCTTGAAAGTCAGGTGAAATGAAATGGATTCCCCCATGGTCGAGGTGCAATCTGAGAGTCTGATTCCCTCGTGTATGTCACAGACTCTGAGTCTAAAAAAAGCCCTTTAGATTCTCACCACAATGACATATCCAACCCCCCCCCCACTAACTTCCACTGTAGTCCAAAGAGTTTATGTGGTTAGGAAGTCTACTCGCTTGTTTAATAGTTTTTGTTTTGTTGCTTTGAACTTTCTCATAATAGCCATTTGTTTCTCTGCAGCCCCGTGTAACAAGCTCTGTGTATTGTAGCTGTGTGTAACAAGAGAACATTTGTTTTAAGGCTTACAGATCACTGCTAGAATACTAGCTCCAAGTACTGTAGCTTGGAGCTAGCATGCTGGTGCTCTGAGGGGCACCCCGCTGTTTTCTCTCAGCTTTCTGTCGTACCTGACTGGGATGAGGCTTTGTGGATCCCTCCTACTCCCCATTTACACACCCCTCCATCCCAGGCAGCCCTGAGGCAGCCCACCTCCAGCTGTGGCTGCCGTTCACTGCGCCGCTTGGTGCAAGTACCGATTGCTTTGGAGTGCCTCCCCTCGCTCAAATAGGCAGTAATTACAGGCTTAAAGAGGTTTAGTGGTCCAGCAAACTACATAATCACCCCCTGAATTAGCCCCAGCTCATCAGCCTCAGTCCAACGAGCAGCGCTTACCACTAGCACAAGCTAGCATGCTGCACCCCCTTCCCTTTATTACACAGAGGGAAGCACAGCAGCAGGTGTTGTGCAACATCCGGCCCCCTTAATAAATTTAGCCTCCCCTGAGCTGGAATAGGGAGGACTAATGAAGCACGCCCTCGCTCTTAGTGAAAGCAACCAGAGAGTACAGACGCCACACATACAGCACACGATATAAGATGGTCTCCTTCAGTATCAACAGACTTTGTTAAGACTTGAGACTTGGTCATGTGCATACATGCTATAAGCTTCAGTATACACATAGACTTGAGACCCACCTAACTGTAAAGTGCACGGATCGTTGTTCACACCCTGCAGCAGAGCAGGAACAGCTACAGCAGTGGCTGCTGCTCTGCATTATGTTATGTGCCCTTAGAGTTTCAGAAAAGCGAAGAATGATGCTAATCATCAATTATCATAGTGGAGAATCACTGTACATTGTCTAATCCACTTTGTACCAGAGCTTTAATGACATACTTTTCACCCTTTGCCTCACCAGCTAACTAGATTTATCTCATTCCCATAGGCAAGAGCACTGTGAGATTTCCCTAAATCAACAAAAGCTGTTTTTTGAGAGGGAAAATGCTCATTAATGAACGAAAGCCCAAGAACATCTGTTTTTTTTCCCCCTCCATTTTCTTTATCTCCAGTAGAGATGGAGAGTTGCCATTTCTGGTGCATATATCGAGATTTCCCAAAAAACAACAAAAAAAGTGCTGGTGAATTATTCATGCTACAAGCTTTGAGTTTAGCGTAGTCCAATGCCATAAAAGACACCGTTTCTGCATTTATTTTTTTTTGCGATTTACAGAATGGGACAAGACATGATGGGAGGGGCATTTATTCTGCGCAGACTTTACAGAGGGCACTCTGAAACTCTGGATGCATTGGAGCAGCCCGAATCAGAGGAAATTAGGTTAGGGTTGCTTTGTTTTTTTCTGTTGTTGTTTTGTTCGCTCGCTCTCTTTTCTTTTTTCCCTTAATCCCCCCTTTCTCCAGCTTTGTTGCTGGGTCCCTGCTCCCTAATGAAGTCAAAGGGATGTCAGTCGATGCCACCTACACAGAAAGGAATTTGAAATGGCGTAGTTTTCACAGCGCAGCGTGAGCACACACACAGAGGATGAAACTTCCACTGAATGAGCAAGGACATTTTGAAATTGCAAGCTTATTGTATGAAATACAACAGGCTTAAAGTTTGGAACGCTTGTTTTAAAGTCTGCTTGTGCTCAGGGTTCTGGGCATTTGTTGTTAGCATAACAATGTGCTTGCCTCTCCAAATATTTAAGGTAATCTCATACACGTCTGGCAGCAACAAGGCTACACTTCCCGTAAACTGTGTGTGCAAGACAGTTTGGTACGATACTCCGATGCCCTTCTAGCCAAAAAGGCCCCCGGATTAGCCGTCAGGCATTCCTGATGGGCAGCTCGGTTTCCACGGAGATTTGACCTGGGAACAGTGAGGGGAACAGACCTGGCCTGGTCGAGGCTTTTCACTTTTACCTCAACTGGCACATGCAAGTCAATAACCATGCATAATGTTGCTGTAACCTGCTTCGTGTTACAGGTAGTTGGGGTTTACTGTGTCAGGACTGTTCTGACAAAAAAAGTAACTAAAGGTATCTTTTTCCTAACAGAAACGTACACTAAAATACATGGTTGCACATTAACATGTTGTTTACCGTGATTCTTTGCATTTTCTGGCGTCTTTGTGTCTTGTGGCAAACCCCGACCCTCTGTTGATAAATTAACTCAAAATACCATGGACCCCTGTCTGTTATCCACAGACTGTGCAGTGTCACGGCCTCCTTTCTGAGTGACATCACTGTGACAACATATGATTTTCCTCTCTCTTATTCCTCCCTCCGTCCCGTTTCATGGTTGCAGTTTTATAAAGCTAATGCGGCGTGTCCAGCCTTTTTAATGGGATGCACAGAGGCTTGGGAAGCACGGCTTTAAATAGAAAACGATAACACCATAACGCTTATGGCTAAAGAAGGACTGAGAGGACAGTGGCTGCAGTGAATTGGTTAACAAGGATGGAATCACACACGGTAAAATGGAGATAGTAAAATGTATATATTTAAATATTTATGCAAAGTTATTTGACATTAATTACTTAGTTAAAAAATCTCACATTTATGTATTCAGAAGCCAAAACAGGAAATTGTGTAAAGGTTGAATTTGACTATCATATTATATATTTAATGCTATATATAATATCATCTACACTATATATTCATAGTGTTGTTTTATCATTGTTTAAAGGCTGGATGGCCAAATCAAAAGTCAAAAGATTTAGGGCAGTGAGGGGAAGAGACGGCCAGAGCTAAAGAGAGAGAGAGAATAGGAAACAGAACTGGTTTTGCTGAGAAGGCAAGATGAAGAGAAGGGAGAACAGCAGCAAGATAAAAGACATTTCTGAAATAGCCCCCCTCTCCTGGTGAAGTGGAGCATCCCCGACAAAAGAGTGACTGAGAGTCTTGTACTTTTTTCTTTTCCTTCCCCCTCTTATTACTACTGAACATCAATGGTGCGGGTATATACAGTTAACAAGTTGCTAAAATAAGAATTAGGGAGCCATGACCTTTTGGGTACTTTTTCATGTCTGTAAAAGTTTTGGTGAGCTGTTGCTCCTGCTGATGAGGTTAAGATTTTGCTTGGAACGTTTGTCCTATAAAAGGTCAAAGGTGCAGTCTACACAATAGCAATGCGTCTCGTCAAAGTGACCTTGAGCGTGCCACCAAGCCAACGGCTGCTCCCATACTGTATGCCATTCCAGCTTCGAAAGGCAGAACAGGAAATCAGAATCAAAAGCGTGCAGCTAGTGTGAGGCTAAGGGTTAGGCAACTCTGAAGTAAGATTTTCATTACTTTCTCAATATTATTAGTAATACTATTGGATTTTTATTTCCCACCAAAGTCCACGCAAGATGAGATGAAATACATTTACTTATGTATTCTGCAGAGCCATATTCTCATCTAGAGCTGATTCAAGTAATTTAAAATAATTCTATTGAATACATATTTTTTTATATATATACAACTGCAGTCTGATTGTTATATGTGCAGCACTGTTAACTGTAATGGTTGACTTTTTGTTCCACTGCCCTGCCTTAAATCGTTTTTTCCTGGGTTAGGCATGGGAAGGGGAATAAAGAGGGGTTTGCGGAATATTTATGCTCTTATCTCTTCGTTAAACCCCCGGGGCTCAAGATATCCATTTCCACGTCTCCTCCCTTGCCTTCTTCTTCTCTCTTCACTTCTCCTCTCCGTCTAGCTCTCCCTCTCTTGTTCTTGTCTGAGGGGGTCAGAGAGGAAGACGGTCAGACAGGGAGGGGATGTTACTGATGCTCTGTTACTCACCCCCCCCCCCCCACACACACATCTGCACGCAAACACACACACATATGACCACGCACAGCTGAACTTCTCTTGCAGGTCCAGCAAGCTCAGTGGCTCAAACGAGAACAAGCACACACACACACACACACACACACACACACACTCTGCCTGTGCTGAGATGAACTTACTAATACGAACACTCTCGAGCAAAATCCTTGACTCAAATGGACACACACGCAACAGACACGCACGCACACTCGTGCATGCAGCATCATACACCCTCGGATTGATAAGACACACAGAAGAGAGAAGCAAAAACACACACTCCTCCTGGCACCCACATGCTCAGAGCCCAGCAGAGAGCGGCGAGCAGGGTGGAAATTCTCATGAAAGGAGTTGTATACTTGGAGAAGACATATCATTAAGATAGGCGGAGGGAAGGGAGGGAAGGATGCGCAGAAACTTTCCATCTGCTCTTTTAAAGAACATGTTATTGCTATTCTCACTAAAGGCCTCTCTCTCTCTCTCTCGCTCTCTCGCTCTCTCTCTCTCAACCCGCTGAACCACAGCCAAAGGCCGTTAAGACACCAGAATCACTCAGAGACAATATTAAAACTGGGCGAACTTGTTGCTCAGCAAGAAAGTAAATCACAGTGTTTTGACAGATAGGAGCTAATTTGGCGGTTTAGGGATAAAAAAAGGAGGACAAAAACAGTTCTGATGTACTGACTGTCTGGCCATCTCTTCCTGGCAACTCGTCCATTGTGTGTGTGTTGTTTTGTACGTGAAAACTCTGACACATGCAGCACTTTGGATGTTCTATTAAGGGCAGGAAGCAGTGGTGGAAGGCGTTTTCAGATCCTTTACGTAGAAACATATATATAATAACATATAAAAACACTCGCTGATAACACAGCTTCAACTTTAGTGAATACAGGACTTTTACTTAAGTATTATACTTGGTAAGATTCCACCACTGGCAGGATGTGCGTCAAACAGAGCCCACTCATTTTTTTCTGAGATTGATATTGCGTGTGTGTGTCTGTCTGCGTGTGACTAGTTGTGTATATCTGTCTGCGTGCGTGCGTGCGTGTGAGTGTGCTGGGAATCTAGAGGGAGGGAAGCGCTGAAACAGGGTGTATTTGTGCTGTATTGTGGCCCCTGGCATGGCCGCAGCCCGCCGATATCACGAGGCAGACACTCCCGCTTCCACAGATCTACGGCACGTAAAATGGACACATTGATCTTTTCATGTTCAATCAGCTTTGTTTGTTGAGAAAAGACACACTGTTCACAGGATCAGCTTTTAATGTGTCAGCAGAGAGTGTGTGGTGTCTATATGTAAAGGGCTCAAAGCGTCAAGATATCAGATGACACAAGCCCTAAAGAATAATGTTTTCTCACTTTCTACACATGTGGGCAGGCGACTGGCGCCAAAGATTTGTGGCTATTTTAATTCTGATATTATCTGATTAGTCTACAGTATGGTAGATACTTGCACGCACATGCACACATGCATTTATGCACGCACACATGCAAAAATGGTTGAAGACAAGAAGTGGACACAAATTTGGCCAGAGGCGACAATGCAATTATAACTTAGCGCATGAAATTAGCCTCTTTGTGTTCCCATTCCCCACAACCAATCACATGGACAAGGGAAGGCTGGGAGAGAAAAAATCTGTCTCTCTCTCTCTCTGCTGGGTCGTCCCAGCATTAAGCACAATCCTGTTCATTATGTGCTGAACAAACTGTAATGAAAAAATGAAAACGCTGGCGCCTCACTGATTTTGCACGTCTGATTGACTATTAAGTGTGTGTGTTCTTGTCAGACATGTTCATTATATTATACAGTAGTCACATGTGTGGTTCCTTTTGTTGGTCACCATAACTTATCAGGGTTCCTGCTATTCAAATACAGAAATTCTAGTCACCAAAAAATATACTACCCTGTAAGTATCTTTAAGTGGTGGTAAATGGTAAATGGACTTATACAGCGCTTTTCAACCTTAACGGTTCCCAAAGCGCTTTTACAGATTGTGGTCTTTGCCTATTTTCAGTAAGAATAAAAGAAACATTTGCCAGTTTTTGTTTGAATTGATGCAGAGAGCATGGGGAAATTAGCTATTTTATTTCACTGTAATGTGACAGGAATCGCAGGACTAGTACCCAGTAATTTACACCCCTGGTTGGCAAAATGAAAACACTTATGCAGAATGGATCATTCAGTTATCTTTAATGAGCCTCTCCTTTCTTAAATGTATACATAGCATTTTGGAATATATTTATATATATATATATTCGTTTCCAGTTAGTGATATCCCTTCAACAATCTATTCTCTCCCTCGCTCCCCTGCTCCTCCCTCCTCTCCTCCTGTTTTATGGCCTGCCTATGGTGTTCAGCACAGTCAATGTCTTGTCTCAGTCATGAACAGCACATTGTCCTCCAGGAACAAGGCTCCGTGCAACTGTGATACCCCCCCGACTCTAATATAAATCAACACACTCCCTGAGTTCACATTTATCCAATTTATTCATTCTATATATTTAAACAGGTGGCTCGACTTTAACTGTTCTCAGCTGGCTTCTCGAGGAGGGGGTGCAGTCAGTAGTTTATGTTTAAACACTGGGCTTGAAGTCAGTTTGGGTTGTCTTTCCCACAAGTGAACTATTTATCATGCATTCATGGGTCTTGATATTCATATAAGATCATCTCAGAGTAAGGTAAAGTCATTTATCGTCTGTCAGTGCAGATTGTCCAGTTTGAACAAATTTCCCATAAAATGCCATGGCGACAATATGAGAGACAATATGAGAATGAAAGTGTAATTATCTCTATATGAAAATTGATTTACATCAGAGAGATGTAACATTGTTACACCCTTCTCACTGGAAGATATTTTGATATTTAAGATTTAAAGGGCTCAAAATTAATTAAATGCCTTGCTGAGGTGGCAATGTGTGATTTGGAGGAAATTCCTGTTCCTGCGTTAAGCTCGTACTCAAAAGGATGAAACATAGAAGGCTTTCTGTACTTAAAGTTTCTTACAATCTGTGCGGTTAAACTGCAAACGTGATTACAGCAAAGTGGCAAACTTAACAAAGTCATGTTGTTGTAGCAACTGCAATAAAGTATAATAGCACACAGCAGCAATAAAGACAAGAGATTTTACATTCTCTTGTCTGTATTCCATCGAGTTAACATTACATATTCCCCGCTCACTGATTATATATGCAGCAGGGTGAAAGGGGGGCAGTCGACGCGAATATATTTGTGTAAGAGGCTGCCTAATTACCAGAGCTGGTTCTCCACTTCACTTAACTTTCTAATTGGCTTGCCTTTTTGGCTGCCATTAATTACAAGATTTCATTTTCCATTAATGATCGGGGTGAGAGAGGCGCGTTAACGTGCACGCACTCACACACACTTACATACATATACAGTACATCCAGACAGAGATACGCGCAGGCTCATGCTGACACCTATGCACCAATGAGCATGAGCACACATCTCATTTTCTAGCTCTCATTACATGGTATGGTTTTGTGTGTGTCTGTGTGTGTGTGTGTGTGTGTAACCTGTGCACTACAACAACTCTTTCTTTGCTAAAAGGCACATCAAACCCTTTTTGCAACAACAAGAAGCTTCATTAAACAATTTGTGGCCAGCCTTTTCTCATAGATGTTGTCTTTGTCTGCTGCAGCATCCCTACCCCTCAGAAGAACAGAAGAAACAGCTGGCGCAAGACACAGGCCTCACCATCCTACAAGTGAACAACTGGTAAGCCATTTCAGAGTTTACATGCAGTCGATTTCAGGGGTTTTGTACCCCGAGGCTATCCAAGTTCTTAATGATTGGAATTAATGCCTCCACCCCACCACCACACACATCACTTACGGAATCATCCTCACCTAGATCAATCCATCTAAAGAGATATGGCCTGGAGTGATTTTCCAAACCAACAGCCCAACTCAGCCCAAACATGAGCATCCATGTTAATTAAGAGTCAAACTACCATCTAAAAACATCCAATAAAATCATCCAACATGCGAGCTGGATGATTTTATTGGATGTTTTCCCAGTTATACAAGAATGATTACTGAAAAAGTGGTAGCTCTGAGACTAATTATAGAGGTTTACTTTGACTGATTTATTTTGGGGGTTGTGGCTTTTTGTAGCACCTTTTACTGTGATTAACATTTCTTTTAATCAGCCAGTGAACATCTCATTTAAGATTTATTCTCTCATGGTAAAACATACTTTTATTCCCAGTTTATGCATCGTACGATCCTTGAAGCTATCTTAAAGTCATTTTTGACCTTTTTCATGGACAGTTAGACATGTTCTTAAGTTATTTCCACAGATGACAACACTGTAAACCTAAATTAAGATTCAAGAAATAACCCAAAAAGTGTAGTTACATTTGATAATTACATTATAGCAGCAGCTGCTCATTATCCTCGGATCATTATTCTGTTAAAAATCATTTTATTTGGTGTCCACTGACCTTTTATACATTATTATTTAGTACTTTTTCATAATGCATTTAGCATTTGATGTTGTCCTTGTTAGCACGGAGCCCAGCTTAGAAGTGCACAGCCCCTGATTGGTATCCTGCCTTTGTAAATTAATGCTCTGTAAGTGCCAACTAGCCTGTTAATTGGGCACAAGCGTGACTTGACCGCGCCATAAAATATGACTGCTAACTAGCCTTTTTAACCTTAGGTAGCCCTGTAAAGGGTAGAAAGGGGCCCTATGTCCTTGTGCAGCTAGTCTTATCAGAGAGATGGCTATCAACACATGCTCAGTGTTATTAGCCATGTCTAATTAAAGGGGCTGTAGTCTGGGTAACTGAGGCAGGGTCCAGGCAGAGGGTGTTTGATCTCAGCGGCCCTTAAAATAATCCTTGAAAGTATCAGTCAGTTGTTAGGTACGGGCATGAAAGTGGAGACTGCAGAAAGCAGCAGAAGGGGAGAGAGAGTTAAAGGGCCAGAGTGAGTGAAAAATAGATGAAGAGAAAGAGATGAGACATGATAAATCCCCATTACCAGCAGTCTAATGATGTTAACATTATTCCCAGCCATTGTTCAATCTCAGACCTCAGAGAGACAGATGTTAGATTAGGGTGTGGTGTATCAGTCTATGGAGAATTCATTTTATACCAGGCCAAAAATGATGCGCACACACACACACATTCTGGCAGAAAAGGACCTCCTAACCAGAGGGAATCCTTTAGAGGTTATCAGATCACGTGACCCCTCTGAAATCCATGGGGGATCAATTCTTACAGCTGAGATAAAGCCAAGCAGTGTGTGTGCCTGTGTGCTTGTGTGTGAGGCAGACAGACAGTCACATGAACAGTAGCTTGGTCACTTAAGGCTGACTGTGTGCTCTCATTCTGTTTGTTGTTTTTATTGGTAGGGGGATAGCAACACACCCCGAAGGTGTGCGTGCGCGTGTGTATTTGTGCATGACCAACACACACTGTGTAAATCGTGGGAGGTTAATCTTGGTTTGTGGAAGATGTGGTGTGTGTGTGTGTGTGTAAGAGAGGGGAACCGGGGGTGGTTAATCTAAGGGGTATTAGCTGTTAAACCCTGCATGCTGGGATCCCGCTGCCCCCTCACATTTTGTTGTATACTAGTGTGTGTGTGTGTGTGTGTGTGTGTGTGTGTGTGTGTGTGTGTACGGTTGTCCAGAGGCATATTTCCATGCACGGGTGTTTGAGCGAGCAAGCAGTACATTGTAGCATGCAAGGGAGATTGAGAAGGAACACAATAAATTGAAAAGATGGGGTGACGGAGAGATAAAGACAAAGAAGTGGAGAGATGGAGAAGAAAGAAAGATGGATGGAGAGACAATCACAGACAGAGAGTCAGAGAGAGATAGAGAGAGAGAGGTTACATTAGGGGAACTGCCATTTCGCAGGCGTGCTGTTGTGCTGGTTGGGAAGCCCCGTCATTGGGTGTCTCCATAGCAACCCCGGTGATGTTACCTCCTGACCCACTGATTTGGTGAAGTCAATTTCTCTAGCTGCCATTCTGTTTGTCAGTGCTGTTCATGAACATACACATTTTCTCATGCGTTCACTTGCACTAAATCAGGTTTGCAACTGTGACATCAAGCCAAAGAGGATTCAGGAAGCACAAAACACTTAGTGGGAGTGTGTTTCACGGTCATAACCCGGCCATCGGCACTGTGGGTCATCCGTGTTTGTTGTCCCAACAGGGGAAGACCTAACGATGACAACCATGTACAACTGACAAATAAAACACACGTGTTCCAGCATGGAACACGTACTCTCCCTTCCTCTCTCTGTCTAATGCACGCACCATCTCTTTATTCACATGTGCTTCCCTTCACATATACACTCACACACCCACAGTCTGTCTCTCTCTCTCTCTCACACACACCATAGATGTGTTAACACACATGTCGGTGTGTATTATTGATGAGCGAGCACGCGGTAGGGCTCAGCAGATTAAATAAAAATGCTAAAGGCCGGCAAGGGGCGCAGATCACTCATGAATTATTGGCAGAAATACGCCGCACCAGGGAATCTCAATTTGAATGGAGAATGTGTGTGTGTGTGTGTGTGTGTGTGTGGTAATGCATGTGCACATTCACACAGTAGAATCATATACGGACAATGTGCATTCATACTGTACACTCCCAAATGAAAATACTTGCACACATCCCTACAGAGTAGCCTATACAGTATAGAGAGAGAGAGAGAGACTTCCTTGACAGGTAAGGTGTGTACAGGCAGTGTATGAGTGTATTGTTTACACACACACACCCATACAGCAGACACACACGGATAAGTCACCACATCACACAAACAAACACACACTTACGATCACACATTTAAAGGCTCAACAATGCTTTTCTTAATGAATACACACAGGCATACTGATGCACATACAACAAACATGCCAGAGCTATCTGGATGGATTCATGTTCATTAAACATATTGTGATATCAACAAAATAATTACGCTAAATCCTTAGTAATGAATTAAATACACAAAGAAAAGCCAGTATTTTACATCTCCACGTTGCATTTTGAAGACATGGAATATATCATGCGGTAGATTTAATTATCAGTATCTCGTCATGATTTTCAGTCCAAAAAAAAAAAAGACTTATGAGATTACGAGTGACAATTTTAACTTAGAAAATATAGTTTATTCTAACAGAACCATGACATTTTAGCTTGTCCTGCGGACATCTTTATTTTGTTTAATTTCATTGAGCTGTGAAGCTCAAAAAATATCATCTCTGCTTAAAATCAAACACATCTTAGAGGCATTTATCTGCAGTGAAGTTGTGTTACATAAATATTCAAAAGAATTTCCCCCAAAAGAACTTTTTGAAAAGTAAGTTTGTTGCCCTAAATAATGAAGTACATCTGTCTGGCTAAGACTGGAACTATCTAACCTGTTTGGTTAAGCTTGATGGACAGTCTGCTTTTTGTGTAAGTAGATAATGACTATGTGTTCATTGTTTCTGATCAATTCAGAGACATCATCATCTGACATCTTGGCTTGTCCTGAAATAAACAAAATAATCCTTTTGTGTATGAGCATCTCTGACAGCTAATGAGATCTGATGATAACTGGCTGTCTGCCTCCATCGTTGTTTTACCTGGCGCCACAATGGATTACATGATCACCTGATCACCTGGAATCTGATCTCACCAGAAATTCATATTCATTTGTACAAGAATGATGTCTGTTCTCAACTGGGAACATTGTTGCCACTACACAAAGTGTAACCATGATAAAAGCCTTACCCTAAAATAATCAAACCCTACTTTAACCATGGTAACTTTTCCCAGATCATAACATAAAAATAATCTCACCTATGCACCCAAAGCTTAAGAAAATGTTTCATGGCAATTTTGGAATTATGTGACACATATTCAAATTTGTAGATGACAGGCAAAACCATAACTGACCTTTCCAAAATGTGAGATATGAATATAGGATCTATATGGATCACTAAAGAAAGAGGTCAAGCAGCAATCAGATCAGAAAAGTAAGTCTTTCCCAGATTTAGGTCTATTAACAAACATAGTATCTTAGTGTCCTTGAACAATACAACCCTTTACCTGCTCACACATTGTAAACCGCTCTTCATTGGGCATCAGCTAAAAGCTCAAAGCGTAACATATAAAATGTCTTTCTCTCTCTCCACTTTCTCCTTCTGTGGCTACAGTCAGTATCTCTCTGCTAAGTTCTCCTAACGCTCCGGTGATGTAAAAATCGATGGCGAGGTCATCAGGTTTCCCTTGTTGGCTGCCCCTCCTCTTCCTGCCTGCAATTTAATAATGCCCCTTTAAAGGCAGTGTTTAAGCCTCGCCGAGCGATTGTTTTGTCAATAAGACCTCC
This sequence comes from Gadopsis marmoratus, assembly GCA_036023855.1. NCBI lineage: Eukaryota > Metazoa > Chordata > Actinopteri > Centrarchiformes > Percichthyidae > Gadopsis > Gadopsis marmoratus. Next base: position 13,221 of record JAVQJF010013939.1, on the reverse strand, counting down.
TTTTACGAACGTCTTAAAAGCATAGAGAGGGAGAGAGTGTGGAGAGAAAAAGAGAGAGAGAGAGAGAGAGGTAGTATTTAAGAGGGCAGAGTGGACGGACGTTGAGGCTATTTAGGAAGGAGCGGCGTGGCACGTACATATATGCCGCTTATCAGGTTTCTGAAAGGACAAGCAGAGGGAGAGGAAGAGGTGAGGGAAGGGAAAGGAGAGCAAGTGAGTGTGGGAGGAAAGAGATGTGGGGTGGGGTGAACATGAAAACATGAACGAAGAAGAAACCCATACTGCTTTTCTTTTTCTTTATACTAACCAATTCCCATAGTATTTACATAGTTCATTTGATCACAATTAAAAGGCTAATTCTCATTTATTTTCATGGGTTTAGCCATTGTGTTTTGGCAGTTATGATAGCACTGTGCTGTTCTGGGAATGTCGTCATGAAGCAAAAAAATAAAAAGAAGTCAGGCAGGACATGAACCACGTAACAAAGAGGAGATAAAAGCAAACGGCAAAATCTTTACACAAATTGTCAGACCAAGCAAAGACCACTGAGCAATTATTACCAACATTTTTTTGTGTACTCTTCAGTTCTACCACCAAATAAATGTATGTTTTTGGAAATTCTGGCTAAACTGTTTACAACCAATCTGATCCTGTTTGCATCTGACAAAGCTGTAACATGTTGCCCTCAAAATATTCCCAGGTCTCAGAACTGACTGTGGCGAGTACATTGTTATCACAACTAATGGAAGTGACGGCAAGAAAAACTGCAAAACTAAACCAGAATTATCTTTTATAAGATACGAGAGCGAGACAAACAGGTAGAGTGAGATGAGTTGCATGGTTCAGTATGTTGACGGGCTAGAGAGAGAGAGATGCTGGAACTTGTTTGCAGAAAGCCTTCTGAGGTGTGTGTGTGTTTGTGTGTTTAGGAATTAGCAGGCCCAGTTTCAGTCCATGCCCTAGAGCCTGTTTCATACACTGCGACTCTGTCAAGTTGCTTCAGCATGAAACTCCCTCTGACATTACATCAAATACCACACAAACACACACACACACACACACACAAGAACACACACGTTTCACTAGATATGACCTCACCCTCAGATTTCAACACGTTCAAGAGTTAAAATGTGAAAATCGTTTCAAAAACAATGTTTTCTTCTCTCAGTTTGAAGTTTGTTGCTACCAATAGCCTTTTACAGGAATCTTTAGCCTGTGCAGACACGACCCCGTCTTTACTGTATTATGTCAACAGAAATGTGTGCAGACGCGTGTGTGTTTGCGCATACACACATATAGGTGTCCATGTGCAAAGACACACTGTGAACCGAACACCATCCCTCCCCCCTCCCTCCCTATTTCTTCCTCTCACTCTCTCTGTTTCTCTTACATCACAGCACGCCGCCCGAGGCCAAACCTGCATTTCTCTTCATTCGCCTCTCTCTCGCCTCTCTTTTTATTCCCTCCTCTTTTCTCCCCACTCCTCCCCCTTGCTTTTCAACCTTCTTTTGTAGTAGTGGGGGGGGGGGTCCAAAACATGAAAGGCAGCAGAACGTGAATGCCAGGGTCTGTGTTGAAGCACACATGATCGCCGTCGTACTCGCCGCTATCAGTCAGTTGTTGTTCTCACGCTGATGTTTTCTTGTGATCAAATGCTCTTGTGAAGTGAATCAGCAGGGATCCGGAGCAAGTGTTTTATGCCAAAATTAAATGTTTAGGAAAAATAGGACACCTTCTCTTACAATTAACAGGCAGAAGACTGACATGCAATTAAGATAAGTGATGGTTCTATGTAAAGGATTTGTAGACAAAGCATAACATAATGAGGCTAACAGACTATTTCTGTTGGCGCTGACGCACATGTGTGAAATTTAAATCAGGGATTCTTCTTCTGAAATCCTGCAGACAAATTCCCTATCACAAAAAGTCTTACTTTCTTTTTTTCTTTTTTTAATATTGATAAAATTTACTGGTTACTTTTTGATTTTTGGCAGATTTCCCCATCAAGTACATATACATTATAAAGATAGTCTTACTATACAGATCAGCTCTAATTATAACAAGGTAATATTTAAATGTCAGCATGTAAAAAAAACTGTCTGAAAACATATTAACCCATCACTTTTTTTTCTGAAAATGCTACCCTCGTTTCCTCACTTCCACCATCTTTGGTGTTTGTTGACTGAATGTCGTCTGCCTAAAACTGTAAAACTGCCTTCACTAGTTTCTGGGCAGTCGGAGGGATCCCCTGTAGCGATGGCTGCTGTGAGCCAGCGGGAAGAAGTGACACGCGCAGAGACAGGATATGACACGGGCAGTATGGGGGGATTTAGGTCAACCGCTGTGTGTTTGCAGCAGTGCAAGCCCCGTCAGCAATACTGGCTCTGTGTGACACTGGTCATCTGTGTGTGTGTGTGTGTGTAAACTTGTGGCTAAGATTGGGTATTTATTTGTGTATATGATTAACGCAAACACACGTTTGCATTCAAATACATTTGCAAAAAACCTAGAAAACCCACACACAAGGAGAGCACTGCTAACAGTGTCTACACTAGCGTGCGCGCACACACAGAGCAGCGCACAGTCGTACACACACATACAGTATACGCACATACATTTTGATCCAAGCCCAAAGGCTAAAGGACACAGATGCTGTCCAATGTTGTGTTTGTGGAGTGGGCAGCACAAGACAGCCATGTTGTTTCTGGGTGAAGCCAGGCTTCAAGCCATACCCTCTCTCTGGCAGTGATGGATGACTGGCTGGCTGAGTCCAAAACTGTCTGAATGTGTGTGAAGGGAAGCAGGAAGAGAGAGAAAGAGAGTGACGGAGGTCACATGTGACAGTTACATGCTCCCTTCTGATGTCTTGCTCTTCTTTTTTGCCTTTATTTCTTTGTTTTTCCTTCCCCTTTGTCCTTACATTCTGAACTCTCTCTCTTTCATTCATTTTCTTGCCCCTTTCTCACCCCTCTCTCTCCCACCCTCTGTTTATATTTTTCCTTTTGGCAAGTCTTATTTAGAAGTCAGTGAGTGCTACAAAGCCAGCCCAGTCAGAGCCAATGAGTTCATATATGTTTTTCACGTAGCCAACATTTCCTTTCTATAACTCTGAGCACCTGGTTGTCATGGACGCGCGCACACACACAGGAGAAGAGCTCAGTGTGTGTGTGTGGTTACCCAGCCTGTCGCTCCACTCTGTAAAACCAGCTTTAGTGGTGGATTCATGGCTCTCTTAATGGACACTGGGCTCTTGGGTAGTGGAGCAACCGAGTGTTTGTGTGTGTGCCTACATACTTGTATTTTATGTGTGCGCAGTAATGGGGATTAAGTGACCCCATGGCTGCTCTCAGTCTAAAGCTCCTTTTAAATTTCACACTGTTTTCTTATGTTTCCCTCCATATGTGGCACTGGATCCAGTTAATCCACCTCATGTTATTAGGAGCTGGATCAGCAGACCAGCGTGTACTGAATGTGTGTGTGTGTTTGTGTCAGTGAGTGTGTCTGTGCATAGCTATGCATGCATTTGGAGATGGTTCAGGAACTATTTGCCTTCCAATAAAGGCTTACATGTATTGCTGACTCAAAACACAGGCCTCCTGTCTAATAACAGTCTAGCTGCAGCACTCTTGGTCAACCTTACTTGTCAAATGTGTGTGTTTGTGCTTTGCATTTAGTTTTTATGTCTCTGTGCATGTGTGTTTATGTCTGTCACAGTGACACAGCTAACCCAAAGATAAAATGTAAGGTACCACACCTTCTCCACAGATCTTATGCACACAGCCTTTTCCTGTAAGGACACTGAGAAGCAGAAAGGATCATGGGACTGAGCAGGGTGTATGTTTGTGTGTAGGAGTGTTACAGACCTGGTCTGAGCAGCTTTGGGGAAAACACTGAGAAGGATGCTACTTGCTGACAAGTAAGCGCATGTAGCAGAATGAGTGCCTTGAGTACATTTGTAACTCTGTGTATGCATGACGGTGTTTGTACATGTTGAAAGCTGCATAGAGAAATTAAGGACAATTCATTCTCTGCACAATATTAGGCATGGCTTACCTATATATATATATATAGTTGCAGCCTTTTTTTTTTTTGCACAATCCCCCCCATCTCTTTACTGTTTGTGGATTTGTGTGTATGCCTGTTGCAAATAGAGTCCTGCAAGCAGCTGCGTTAGTTTATTTAAACTAATCTGAAGCATCTCATCCAAGCATCTGACCTGAGAATGACACTGAGGAGGAGAGAAAGAGAGGGAGGGAGGCAGATATGTGGGGAAAAGAGAAGGTGGTGATTTATGCGTTAAATCGTTTACTGAGGAGAACAAGGGGAGAAACTCATAACTGTAATTCCCTCACGCACCCACGTGCAGTACGCTCACATACATATACACACATGCAGTATGCAGGCACAAATGCACTGCCGCCCCCTCTGCTGCGCATAGGAGTATATGTGAGCTCTATAATAAAATAACTACTTACTTAAGAAGATGGAGATGTGCTGGGGCACAGGAAGGGATAATAAAGTTCTGCAGGGATACAAGTCATGACATAAGAATTGGAATGGGGTGTATATTAGCTCCAACATGCTGCTTATCTTGTGATTTATGACTGGTAACTGTATTTGTGTGCTCACAATCTAACAGCTTCTGTGTAGTTTGTGTTTTTTAATCATTAATAATTATGCCATGTAATTTGCGCAGAAGTCACTCACGTAAAAACAGGATTGGTTAAAAAGTTGTGTGTGTGTGTTCACCAGTGTGAGGGAAGGATATATGGGCTAGGCGTTAATTGTGGTTGAGCAGCAGACAATCGATGCTAGCCATGCAGTGACAACCTGATGATAAGCTACATGATTCTACCCGTCAGAACTCACTTTCTTTTTAGTGCTTTTAAATCACATTGATTGGCAGCCAGGAGGAGTGTGTGGTTAAACAGTTATTTTAAGCGGCTCTCAGATTTGAATATGCATGTAAACCCCTGTCGGCGCGCGCTGAGATTCACCGCCGGATCCTGATGCGCGTGTGTGATGCTGGAACATCCAACTGTGTATAAATGTGAGGTGTGTGAAGGCCCGTGCGTGTGTGTGTGTGTGCACGCTCTCTCAGATTACTAATGCAATTCTGGTAGTGAGTGCAGAGGATGTGCATATATGTGTATGTGCACATTTGTGTGTTTTGGTGTGTCTCATATTGCTAATATAATATTGGTAGTAGGCTCAGGAGATGTGCATGTGTGTGAGTATGTGTCCCACAGAAATTGAGAACTCCACATGAATTTAAATCAACGAGCTCGCAGAGTAACCTTTTGTATATCCAATCTGCATCTTTCCACTGCTCGTTATTAAATTATCCCCTAATTGGTCACGCAACAAAGGCAGCTGATGAAAAAGACAATTTCTTGCTTTTAATTGGGCATTTCACGTGTGCTTCGTGTACACCTGTGTGCGGCTGCCTCGGCTCAGTGTGTCTGTGTGTGTGTGTGTGTGTTCGGGTGTAATGAGAATAGGACATTAGCAAGGGCTTGGCAGACGCCGTCGCAATCAGTTCCACTCTTTCCAGAGAAGGAGGGAGAGGGGCGGGAGGATTAATCCAGACATTAGCAATCTCAGAAGGAGAAATAGATTGGAGGCAGAATAAACAAAGAATAAAATGTACCCAGTTTCCTTGTGTGACTTTTAAGTCTTCAGTTGTGGCATAACATACTTCTTTGATCCACTGTACCATGGGTGCGTGTGTGCCCACGCCGGGAAGCAACTTATTCCCCTGGTGGTGCTCACACCATGCTGGATTTCCTGAACTACACAGGGCCAAATTTGATTTCAAGTCATTTTCCTTCCTCCTGCTTGTCTTTTGGTGGGTTTTTTTTGCCCAACTTTAGGCGTACCATCAGTGGTGTGTCACGCCAAAATAGCCCAGCCATTGTTGCACTGAGCGGAGCTGAATAGTGCAGCTCATTGTGTTGTGATGGGAGGCAGGGGAATGAACAGGCCATAAACACTGGCCCTATAGCACCCAGGGGTCGTGCAAAGGTGAAGCCTCACTCCCCCCGATAGAGGAGCGCTGCTTTTCTCTTCTCTCCCTTTCTCTCTTTCCTGTCTGTCTCTCCATCACTCTTCATCTCTTTCTGAGTCTTCTCCGTTCTTACTCCCTCCTTTTTCTCTCCCTCACCCCTACCTCTCCGTCTCCCACAGTCTCTCTCTCTGTCAGCTTATTAACGGTCACAGCAAGAGTGTCTGGTTTGCAGACCAGAGCCCCTTGCCTTTTTTTCCCCCCCACTCTCTCACTCCTCCTTCCCTTCCATTCTCCCGCTCTCCATCGCTCCGTTCCCCTGGCTGCTATTATGAGAGGCATTTTATCCTTTGTTCCAGCCCCCATGGTGCATCTGGCCACAGATATGGGGACGACAGGGACAGGAAACCGGCAAGAGTTTTTGCAAGGAGGAGGGGGTTTGGTGGGTTAAAGTGTGGGTTTGTTGCTGGGAGGTAGACCGCCAGTTTCCACCATACAGGGAAGGAATGATAAGGAGGGAGCGAGCAGAAGAAGGAAACAGATACAGAGAGGGACAGAGAGGGAGGTATGAGAGGCCGAGTCACTGGAGTTGTTCTTGTAGTAATAGTAGCAGCAGTAGCAGTGATAGTAGGATTATTACTACACTGATACATACTCTATTTAATCCTTAAAGTAAATAAGCACTGGTAGGGTACTTCTGTTCATAGGGCCATTACTTTCCTCCCTGAGCCCCATTGTACCAGGAACAAATGCCCGACTTTCTAAGAAGTGCACACCTATTGCCAAAACAACCTCCTTTGTTGCATCATTGTATTCGTGAGGGAGGTAGAAGGAAACACCTTTTTGCAGGAGAGAAATGAAGAGGAAGGAAAAGCAAAGCGAGAGTGAGGAAGAACAGAGGCGAGGAGATGGCAATGAAAGGCAAGAGGAAGGAGGTGAGGAGAAGTAGAGGTCAACAGTTAGCCAGCACTGGCCTCAAGTTAACCTCATCCTTCTATAAAGGGCCTGAAGAGGAGAGGAGAGTTAAAGGAATGCTCAGGCCTCTCAAACCATCCATGCCCTCTCCCCCTCGCTCCTCCTCCCATATCTCCCCCAGCAAAACAGGGTAGCGAGGGAGGGAGGGAGGTGTTGGTGATAAAACTCCAGACGTTCCCTCATTTGATGGTGCTCTGCCATGTCAGTGCATTCTTGCATTCTTCCACTAGCTCTTTCTGTTTCTGCCCCCCCCCCCAAAAAAAATTCCAATTCAGCATACTTTATTGTAACGGACAGAGAACAAAATTGCCAAAGCATCGAGCTCGAAGGCTGACAAGATCCCCGGTGCTTGTTTTTCCCCACTCGCTCTCTTTTTCTGTGATCATTTCACCTCGCAAAAACAGCTCCACTGTCAAAATTTAACAATTTTTCTAAAGCGGCTTACAAGATATAACAGAGCAGTTATATAAAAACAATGCAGGGAAACAATCAGGCCGCTAATCATTCTCCCTTTCTCTTGCTATCTGTCTCTGTCCCCTCATTTGCCTGCAGCTCTGCCTTTAGAAGGTGAAACAGGATAGATAGCGGGCAGAAAAACAGGAGGGGCACCATAAAGCAGCTAGAGAAGGAATATTAAAGAGATATAAAGCAAGAGGGGCTCCATTCACTATCTAGGGGGTCAAACAGATGCACCAGCTAGCGTCCCTTTGTTCCTGTTCCTCCTCCTCCTGCTTTCCTAGACCTCTTAAATGCTCCTTTTTTTTCTAGCTTCAGAAGTGTTGCACGACTATTGTTTCCTTAACGTTCGGCTAATGCTCCCCCCGTATAGAGATGAAATAGAAGTGTCCGGTGGGGCAACAGCAGGAACACATAAATCAAGTCAGAAGCCCCAAGAGCCTTCTCTCCTTGGGGTCATTACAGGTCAAAGGGTCATTTCACAAGGGGTTAGGCAGAGCAAGGCCAGAGCGCTGCCTGTGTCGGTGTGTGCGAGGGCGTGAATGTGTGTGAATGGACTTCGGAGAGAGCGAGAGAGAGATTAAGAGTGTGTGCCGTTGAAAACGAGTGAGCAGCAGATTTAAATATGAGTAACGGTGTGTGTGTGTTTGCACAATAAATGGTCTGACCGCTTGCTTTTATTGGAGGTCACAGGGTAAAGGGGTTTGTCCAAGGCTATATGTACCAAATCCTTCTCCTGTGAAAACACACACACACACTAATAAAAGCTCCTGCTGTCACAGAGTAACACATGGTCACCTGTCTTAACGGAGTATCGCCCAAAACAATGCCTCTGACCAGTGGCAACATGACATGTTTCTGTCAGCAACACTTCCCACTGTGCTCCGCTCGAAGCCAAGTGTGTTAAACAGTCAGCAATCTCAGCTCGTCGTGAGGTGGAACGTCTCCAACAAAGCGAGATGGGTCGACATGTTTCAAACAGGCTGAGAGAATATCCTGGCTAAGCCTCGCCCCACAAAGACCCCAGTGTTCAGGCCGACGTTTCTCTGTATAAGCTGAGGCTGTGCAAGTTTGTACAAGTCGTGGACTTTTGCGTTTTGAGAGACAACTGCCTCGGTTGTTAAGGCTGTTAAGATGTGACTTTTGCCGTGGCGTATTGGGGCTTTACCGGAGCTCAGGGTTGCTTAGGGGAGAATCATTTCTCCATTATTATTATGGTTAGTTAAGAGAAAGAGGCTGGTTTGGCAATGTGTTTGTTTTCGTGTTGTGTGCCAAGATTTTCATGGTCTTAGTCAGCAGTTTTTGCCTGATCTTGTTTTGAGGAATACACTGACTGTGTTTCTGTGTCTTTGTCCCTTTTCCTTCCTCCCTCTTTCTATCCATCCTCTTCATCTCCTTCAGGTTCATTAATGCCAGGAGGAGAATAGTCCAGCCCATGATCGACCAGTCAAACCGTGCAGGCAAGTCTCCTGTAGTTACTGTATTCAAGTCGCGCAGGCGAAAGCCGTCCACCCTCCATGCACCCGGAGGCCTCTCAGCTGGTAAATACAGGACTGATACCCCCATCCTGGAATGTCCAAAACCTCGAGGGGCTTTCCCCTTCACTGTTGTGACCACTGACCACTAAAATTAAGGACAAAAACATTACAACATTAACAGCAACCATTAATCAACTTTGACGTTAATTATCAAATGTAATAATTTGGCTGGAAATTAGTTAACAATGAGTGGATTTATTTTTCTCAGCCCGTAAACAAAACTAGCTGTGTTCTCAGTAAAGTTTGCTCTTAACCCCTTCCTACCCCTTCTGCCAACCAGGCAAAGGGGAAAGAAAACACTCAACCCTTCCTCCCTGGCTCAAACCAAAATATAAGGAGAACTACACCGGTTTCTTTTTTTGGGTGACCGTTGTTTGGCTTTTTGGCTCCAGACCTGTTTTTACCCCCCCCTCACTCCTTTAAACTCCCCCCTCAACCCTATTTGTGGCTGTTGCAGGGAGCAAGGGAAGTGAGTGAGCGGTCCCCCTGGTGCATGGCTTGGTTTGGACTGCCGTAAACTTTATTACCTGTAATAGGGGTCAGAGGTCAGGGTGGCATTAGGGGCGCAGTAAAGTTCAAAGGCATTCAGTGGGGCTGAGTCCTCGCTTTTGCTTGACTGACCCCCAAACAGCCTGAATCGAAGGTAAGTGGATTTCTATGAGAGCAGAACAATGGAGGCGGGTGGAAAAATAGGAACCCTATCAGGTTTCACTTATAGTTGCTGCACGTTATAAGCAGTATTTATTAGATAAAGCATTTAGGTAGGAACAGATTCTGAGGCCACTCAGTAAGAATTACTTATTGTTGACACAAAGGAAAACTGATCAGCGCTTCAGCCTGGAGGTCATTTTCTTCTTTTGATCATGTGTGTAATCATACATAGGAGCAGCAATTATGTTAAGTCATAAACATAACAGTATTATGTGCCAAAGTGCCATTTCATTATTTAAGTAGCAAAAGTTTGGTTTCAAACTCCATTACCTCTTTCACATTTGCATTACGTAGAAACCATGTTTTGCATTGAAATTTATATACTATATGTAGTTTTTTTGTCAAAATAAGGATTTTTCTCTCATCAAAAGAAGACTTATCAGAAATGCTTCACCAGTCTTTCTGTTCAGCTAAACATTGTTCAGAAATCACACAACTTTATTATTCTAGTGGAGATCCCAAACTTTCTAAAGATACCAAATATGCCAGGTTGCATCTTTGGGAAATGACGCACAAGAATTTTGATCGAATGCTTTTACCATAAGAGAAAACAAAACATGGAGTCTGGTTTGAACATTTAATTCAGCATAAACATCAAATAGCTTTGAAGAGCTGAAACCAGCTGATTCACAATCTCTATAATGCTGTCAGACAGTAATAACATGATTTAACCACCTTAAGGCCACTTAAAAAAAGAATAAAAACCTAAATCAACTCCAGGACTCCAGTCATGCTAACATGTTTTATCGGTCATTCTGTAAAAACAATTGTCACCTCCTCCAGATGGCTTAAATCTCTTTTTAAAACAAAAGTCCTTGTGTGTCATAAGTGTACCACAGTGTGCGTTGAATTCTCTCAGTCCGATCCCTATTAGGGCATTTAGATGCATTAAAGTCTACCAGGGGCTTACAGTGGACAGCCGGCTGGACAGACACAGAGCAGAATGACGTTGAAAGACAACGGTGGCTCCCTTGTGCGTGCACTGGCCAACAGATGATCCCGCCTCGGCCACTGAGCCTTAATTAAAAGCACTAATTGACCAATTCGGCCCCTCCCTCCAATCCCTCCCTCTGTCTCCTCCTCCATCCACAGTAAGTCAAGGAGCTCCCTACAATCCAGATGGCCAGCCGATGGGGGGCTTCGTCATGGACGGCCAGCAGCACATGGGAATCAGACCACCTGGTAAGGCTTTCTCTGCGTGTCTGTCCCTTTCTTTCCTCCCTTGCTCTTCCAGTCTTCCTCCTTTCTTTCCTAGCTGTCGTTAGTTAATTTTCATGCCTTTGCCCCCCCCCCCTTCCCCTCCCTTCCCTTCCCTTCTTAGACTTGCCTCAGTCTGTCACTCCTTTCATCCCTTCTTTCTCTCCCTTTCTGCTCTCCTGCCTCATCTTCCTCTTAGGTATGAGTCGGTCACGTTGGTGGTTTATTTCACCAGCAAGTTCCGATGCCTTTTCTTGCACACGAGCACTTAGTGGATGGTCGCTGTGTGTTGGTTTAAATGTAGGCTGAGCAGTATGTGCACCCTCACACACAGTGATAAAGATACACACATACTGTACACACAGCGCTACCTCTCCCCCCCTCCGTCAACACACAAACCAGAACAGGTGTGGTCAATCACATTACACAACCATCTTCTTCCTCACTCCCACTCCCTCGCTCTCAGCCCCTCTCTCTCTCACGCCATCAGGTCTAATCCCAGAGTTTGTCCTTAAGCTCCTCTCCTCCTCCTCTTTCCCCTGTTTTCTGGGATTCTCTCGCGTCTCTAAACCTATCTCACCTTCCACTCAAAGTCAGCAGGTTTGGATAAACTGCCAGGCTACTTACCTCCACCCCCCCTTCACCACACCTCGCCCTGCCAGGTTTAAGCCAGCGTGCTCCTCTGCTATGTTGTCTGTCAAGTTACTTTCACAGTAAAACCACCTCTGGTATTTACCTCCGTGTTCTCCCTTTAGGTTTGCAGACATTCTCCTGGTTGCAATAACTTGAAAGCAAAAGCACTTGCGGTCTCTTTAAATAAAATGAATTAAATAGCTTTAATTGGGCTGCAGTGACATCACATGTTTTGTTTTTTTACCATGGTTTTTCATTTAAAATGACTCCCTCTGTGTTTCTCAGGACCAATGGGTGGAATGGGCATGAACATGGGCATGGAAGGTCAGTGGCACTACATGTAGCCCCGCCTCAGTTCGACCAATCGCAACACAAATGGAGATGTAAGTGCACATTGACACACACTGACTTACTCTTACAGAGTTATTTAACTTTCCAGATCAGCAGAGCCCATTTTGAATGGGAGTCTCAGACTCATTAATACAGTACATTATTCATGTATATATTTACTGCAGATCATGAGGTGTGGATCTGCTTGGAGGTTGCAATTTAAAGCGCTTGTAAAAATGGGATTTCTGACATTTTCTACCGATTACAAAGATATGGGAGATTTAAGTCCTTATTTTGCAAATGGCTATCCTCCAAACTGATATATTTGGGAATAATTCACTTTTTATCTGTGTTTTTTGGTTACAAGCCTTGTTCTTCCAATTCTTTTTTCTGTTACTCTCTCTAACTGTCCCACTCTCAGTCTAGTGATAAGAGCCTTTGATCACAACCTTGTAACTCTTTGTGTATGTAATGTGTGTGTGCGCGCGCATGTAGCTGCTTCGCTGTCTCATATATCCAATAGCTACAGGACTAAACATCCTTCATATCAGGGAAGAGAGGAAAGAAGTGAAGGTTTTCAGGACAAGGGGGGGAGAGAGAAAAACAGTTTGTACAGTATGCAGGCACATGCACACAAATGCACTGCCGCCCCCTCTGCTGCGCATAAGAGTATATGTGAGCTCTACAATAAAATAAACTATTTACTTCCGAAGATGGAGATGTGCTGGGACACGAGACGGGATAATAAAGTTCTGCAGGGATACAAGTTCTGACATAAGAATTAGAATGGGGTGTATTGTAGCTCCAACATGCTGCTTATCTTGTGACGTATGACTGGTAACTGTATTTGTGTGCTCGCAATACAACAGCTTCTGTGTAGTTTGTGTTTTTTAATAATTATAATTATGTCATGCAGGCCTAATTTGTAATCACTTATATAGAAACGGGATTGGTTAAAGAGTTATTTTCAAAGAAACAATTCAGATAAAATAAATACATTTTAGTTTGCATGAATGTGTGTGTGTCAAACAGACAGCAGGAGAAAGAAGGCGAATGGGGCAAAGAGGGGAGCGAGGAGGAGAGGGGTGATGAGAAGGCGGTGACGGGTCGGGACGGGGTGGGTGGTGAGATGTGGTGGGGGGGGGGGGCAGGTAGGACGTTTCCATGGCAACAGACTGATTGGCAAAAATGTAAGCAGTCGTTGCTGGTGCAAGGAGAAGGAGAGAGAGGGAAGTGAGCGCCCCTTAAGTGTCATAAATCTGCCGGGTTGCTGTTGATGCATGAGTCACATTAATACGCACACTAACCAGCTAAAGGGGGGGGGGGGGGGGGGGGGGGGGGGGGGGGGGGGGCGGGGGGGGGGGGCGGGGGGGGGGG